>CM049812.1:15236535-15324794 GCA_027422405.1 Ptychobarbus kaznakovi | reverse complement strand
GACGAACCAGTAGTTTGTTCCAACTGCAGCAAAGTCAGAGTGTAAGTGGTCCACTGGTTCCAGGGGTCTTTCCCGATGGATGTCTAGGTGACGAGTTCCTCACTTGAGATCTGTCTCTGGGCTCATCTATGTGTCCTAGACTCCGCTGCCGTCCAGGGCTGTAGAGGTTGTCTCTAGGTGCTGATCCTCCATTTATGGCAGACTTTTGTAAGTTTTGTTGTTAAGTAAATAAAACGTGTTTCATTTTATAAATAGTTGTCTCTGGGGATGTGATTTTCAAGTATTTTTAACCTTATATTGCCAAAAGATAACGTTACCTCGCTCAAAGTTTGAGAGATTATTAATTTTAATTCGTTTTATTGTTATTGGTGGCCACGAGGCAAGAGAAACGATATTGATGAAGATATACTGATGTTAATGGTCGCTGACGAGTCGTTAATACAGTAGAAATCATAAGTAAAGATTAATATCACTTTACTCAAAGCAATATTGAATCTTTTAATAATAATTCCCGAGCTGAAATAATAGCTTGTTTAATTATGCTACATATGGTGGAGCATGAACGCTGTTATAAAGATTAACTTGAAAACTCAATAAAACATCCATAGAGACAATAATGGTATTTCTCACATTTTATCCAGAAAATTGAGTAAAATACGGAAAAATGAGCGTTTACTTTGTGATATTGCATTCTTGTTTGTAAAACACATTGCGTTTTGAATGAAAGAGAGTGTAACTCGAGTTATTGAGAAGAAATGAAACTGCAGTAAATAATTAATATACGTCTTTTAAGATAGACGAGAAGTCGCTAAAAGCGCACATGAGGCGAATGAGGCTTTTCCATGCCCCTCTCTTAAGGCCTTCGTGGTAATCATTGTTGTGGTGTTCCACTGCAAACTGAAACCATGATATTATTCTCCCGGCTTGTTGGATATTTAAATTAGCTACTTAATTAATTCTCAGCCATTATTTCATTCACACGAGTGAAATCCAGATCCATGGCGCCCAGACAAAGGGGTAGCCCACGTGGTCTGTGAGAAGGAGAAAATTTGTAATCGATTGAATTGTTTAAGTGCTGTTTGTCTAAACAGACAAATATCAGCATAAGGTCCGCGAGGCCTTGATGATTTATAATTAATCCGTAGATTATTTTATCTCACCCTAAACGAGTGAGATTATAAGGTGCTATTAAAGATTCAAATCTGAATAGTGCTGTTGATTTTGAAGTTGTGGAGCACATTTACAGGTTACAGGCACTGTGAGGAAGTCGTTAGAAACCCCTCCGGGCATTTGCCAGCAGTGTTTGCCAATCTATTTTCAATGGAAATTAGCTAAATCTGTCGAAAAGTCGCTTAATGTCGCTAGATGACGTCAGTGCGTAAATTTGCAATATTTATGACGTCATCACGTCCTATTTATATATTTTAGAGTGTGCCATTTTAGCTGTTTTAAAACATGTGTAATATTCTAGCTTTGTGTATTTGTATATATATTTGTTTTATGTATAGGTTTTTATTTTTTGTATTATGTATTATATTTTATTATTTGTATTTTATATTTGTGTATATCTTTAATAAAGTGGTAATTAAAGTTATATGTATATATGCTTTTTATATGTGTATATGAGTTAATAAGTTTAATTAAGTTTATTGTTGTGTATGAGTAAGTACAATCACGTTACAGCTCTCAGACGTAGCAGTAAACGATCTCAGAGAGTTCAGAAACTGGATGACTAAAGCTTTGTGACAGTATGTTATATAAGTGCATGAGAAGAATTAAAAAAAAGAAAAGAAAAACGGTCAAATTAAAGTTTTATTTCAAACAAAGGAGAAGCAGGCAAGTGATTGGTCCGTGGCAACACCGTGTGCACATGCGCAGCTCATTCACATCTATGCCAGCTGCCGTGCGGTCACTGGAATGTGCTGCTCCTCTCAGCTGGAGCCAGCGCTCACTGATCAGAGCAGACACAGGGAGAGGTGTAACTCAAGATCTCGCGCTCGCAGGACAGTACTGGCGACATTTGGAAAGTTGCTAAGGTTTTTCCAAAAGTCGCTAGATTTGTCGCTAGGCGCTTTTAAAAAAAAAAGTCGCTAAAGGGGTCTGAAAAGTCGCTAAATCTAGCGACAAAGTCGCTAAGTTGGCAACACTGTTTGCCAGTGTTAGACTTAGCCACAGCGCCACTTGAGTTATTGTAACAAATAGCATAGCGCTAAGCTAACTGAAACAAAGAGGCTGGCTTTGAAGCAATGCTGTTTGCCTTTACGGCCTAGCGATTAGCACGTAGGCATTTAGAGAGTTTGAATATGAGTTGAATGCAGTGTGTGTGAAAATGTGACTCGTTTTTAATCCTTTCGTTCTCTATCTATCTCCCCATTTAAAGACTAACAATGTTAATAAACTGCTGTGCTAATTGTCATAACTAATCATCAGTGTCTAACAACTCACAGGTGGTTTTAATAGACATTTGTTTAAAGTTTTTTTTTTTACCTTTTAATGGTATCAGTTTATATATTTGGTGGTTTTATTAGAAGATAATTCAGTCAATTACCTTGATAATATGGTGATTCATTCATTTATAACTGCTTCCCTGATTTTAAAACACATCAGTGGATAAGTTGCTATTGTTAGGAATTTTTTATTGTTAATTGAATGTCATAATAAATTACAAATTCGAATTAATTTCATTTTCTTAACTCTCACTGGAGATCTGTCTCTGGGGCTCATCTATGTGTCCTAGACTCCGCTGACGTCCAGGCTGTAGAGGTTGTCTCTAGGTGCTGATCCTCCATTTATGGCAGACTTTGGTTAAGTCAGTATAATCGCTGATGGTTGGCTTCCTCTGAGGTCCTCCGAGGGGTTGTCATCGTCTTTCTCAGGTGTTCGGTTTCTCAGATCGTTTAAGGGTTGGATCCAGACTGAAGCTTGTGTATTTCCTAGCTAACACGGGATGTTAATCAAAAGCATATAATGTGCATTTGTTCAGATAGACTGGCAGTACAAGATTGTGAGATGCATTATATGAATGCTTGGCTAAAGAGATGTGTGTCTTTAATCTATATTTAAATAAAGAGAGTGTGTCTGAACCCCGAACGTTATCAGGAAGGCTATTCCAGAGTTTAGGAGCCAGATATGAAAAAGTTCTACCTCCTTTAGTGGACTTTGCTATCCTAGGTACTTACCAAGAGTCCAGAGTTTTGCGACCTTAGGGAATGGGTTGGATTGTAGAGATAGAAGATTAGTTAGGTACGCAGGAGCTAAATCATTTAGGGGCCTTATAGGCAAGTAATAATATTTTGTAACTGATACGAAACTTAAATGGTAGCCAGTGCAGAGACTGTAAAATTGGGGTAATATGATCATATTTTCTTGACCTGGTAGGACTCTAGCCGCAGCATTTTATTACTATCTGTAGCTTGTTTATTGAAGATGCAGGACAACCACCTAGCAGTGCATTACAATAGTCCAGTCTAGAGTCATGAATGCATGAACTAGCTTTTCAGCATCAGAAACACTTAACATGTTCGTAGCTTGGCAATGTTTCTAAGATGGAAGAATGCTGTTTTTGTAACATGGAAAATATGTTTTCAAAGATAGGTTGCTGTCTAATATAACACCCAGATTTTTAACTGTAGAGAAGTAACATTACATCCGTCTAGTTGCAAATTGTAATCCAAGAGATTCTGTGTGCTGTTTTTAGGTCCAATAAGTAATTTCTCTGTCTTATCTGAATTTAATAGGAGAAAATTACTGGTCATCCAATCTTTTATATTTTAACAACTCCGTTAGCTTAGATAGTTTAGGGTTTCATCTGGTCTTGTTGAGAGATATAGTTGAGTGTCATCAGCATAACAATGGAAACTAATCCCGTATTTTCTAATGATATTACTAAGGGGCAACATATATAATGAAAATAACAGAGGACCTAGGACAGATGCTTTGGTACTCCATACTTTACTGGTGAAAATTGAGATGACTCCCCGTTTAAATAAACAAAGTGGTAGCGATCGGAGAGGTAGGATCTAAACCATCTTAGAGCCTGCCCTTGAATACCTGTATAGTTTTGTAATCGATCTATCAGTATGTCATGATCTATAGTGTCGAACGCAGCACTAAGATCAAGTAAAAACTAGCAATGAGATGCAGCCTTTGTCTGACGCAGAAGTAAGTCATTTGTAATTTTAACAAGTGCAGTTTCTGTGCTATGGCGGGGCCTGAAACCTGACTGAAATTCTTCATAGATTTTTAGCAAAAAGGAGCACAGTTGAGCAGACACTACTTTTTCTAATATTTTCGACATAAACGGAAGATTTGAGATGGGCCTGTAATTTGCCAGTTCACAATGATCTAATTTTGTTTCTTAATTAAGAGGCTAATAACTGCCAGCTTAAATGGTTTTGGGACGTGACCTAAAGATAACGAGGAGTTAATAATATTGAGAAGCGGTTCTTCTGCTACAGGTAACAACTCTTTCAATAGTTTAGTGGGTACAGGATCTAATAAAATGTTGTTGGTTTAGATGCATGTGATAAGTTTATTTTGCTCATCCTGTCCTATAGTTGTAAAGCAATGAAGTTTGTATTTGTGTGCGATGAATGAAGCTGAAGTACTAGACGCTGTAGAATCTACATTTGTTATTGTATTTCTGATATTATCTATTTTATCAGTAAAGAAATTCATAAAGTCATTACTATTAACTGTGAGGGAATATTTAGATCGGGTGACATCTGTTTATTTGTTAATCTAGCCACTGTGCTAAATAAAAACCTTGGATTGTTTTGGTGATTATTATGAGTTTGCGGAATATACTCGGTTCTTGCAGTTTTTAGAGGCCTGTCTATAGCTGAACATACTGTTTTTCCACGCAATTCTAAAGACTTCCAAGTTAGTTTTTCTCCATTTGCGCTCAACAATACGAGTTTCTTTCTTGAGAGAATGGGTATAACTGCTGTTCCATGGCGCAGCACTTTTTTCTCTAACCTTTTTTAATTTGATGGGGGCAACAGTTTCTAACATATTAGAGAAGATAGTTCCATGTTGCTAGTAATTGTGTCTAGTTCATCTGTATTTATGGGTACACAGAGCAGTTGAGATAAATCCGGCAGGTTATTGGTGAATCTGTCTTTAGTGGCTGGAACAATAATTCTGCCTGGGACGATAACGCGGAGCCATATAGTTAATATCAGTAATATGCAGCATGCACGATACAAGGAATGGTCAGTAACATTATCACTTTGAGGTACGATATCTATATCAGTAATATCAATTCCATGCGATATTATTAAATCTAGCGTATGATTAAAAATGTGTCGGCCCGGTGACATTTTGCTTGACACAAAAGAGTTTATTAGGTCAGTAAACGCAAGTCCTAACGCATCATTTGTATTATCAACGTGAATGTTAAAATCTCCAACAATTAGTGCTTTATCAACATTAACCAATAGGTCTGAGAGGAAATCTGCAAATTATTTTAGAAAATCTGTATATGGCCTTGGCGGTCTATTACACAGTAGCCAGAGCAAGAGATAGGACAGATTTATTTTGCTTACTGACAGTTTAACATTGAGCATAAGTATTTCGAATGAGTTAAACCTGTATCCTGTTTTCTGAGTAACATTGAGAATATCACTATATATTTGTTGCGACATGACAACATTAAACACATGACAATGTTGAAATTATTTTGTTTACAGTTTTTGTTGATTGTGTGGCTGGTTTTTTGTTAAATTATGGAGAAGAGCTTTATGAGCTGTATAACTCTCTGTCTCGCAGGGAAATTGTCCTCAGAGTATCAGAGGTCATGGTCATGTATTGCTTTGTTCATATATTTGATGCCACTTCTGTACGCTTATAAATGTTCTTTATACAAAGTTTGTATGCTTGAAAAAATAGTCCTGTCATCTTTTAAGTTTTGTTTTTTGTTTTGATTTCTGATCGTAGGCTATTGCAGGTGGCATTGTCAGAGGTGCTGGAAAGCAACTGCTTGGTGCTCTTTGTAACATTGTGGGATATTAATTTAGTGGGATTTCCAATTGGAGTGTCCCTGATGTATGTTTTCAACATGGGCATAATTGGTAATAAAGTCAACTTCATAATTTAGAAATATTAGAAATAGGAAGCTGAAATTTGTAAAATTAAATGTATGCTTCGCCCTACGATTTTCTTTCATATGTGGAATACCAAAATAGACATTTATTTATTTGAACTTGAATGCCTTTCCATACTCTAGTACTCTCTTAAAATAAGGGTTAAAAAGTGGTGTTTTTCAACAATGTCATGAAAACAATTATTTGCATTCCCAAAGAACCCTTCAGTGAACATTTCCTAAAATAATATTGTTTTTCTAAGCGTGAACATTTTTTAATAATCTGAAGAAACTTCTTCTCTATAGAAGCTTTTGTGCGATGGAAAGATTCCATGGATATTAAAGCTTCTTCATTGAACCATAGATGCAATAAAGAAGCATCTTGTTTAAGAGTGTAGGTAACAGGTTTCTGTATGTTCTGATGCTATTTGTAGTGATAAAGCTATTTAACGCTGTACACTATTGCTCTATAAGCACTGTAACTGAGCCAATAAACAACGTGCTGAATACCTTTTTATTGTTAGGTCTGTTTTTTGGCTGCGTTTTCCTACAGTCCTTGTTCTTCATCATCCTCATTTGCAAATTGGACTGGAAAAAAGCGACTCAAGAGGTGAGACATTTTACTTCATCCACATCTATATAGTCTATTTGGATAGATGATGACTGCAGTCTTTATCTTATTTTCAGGCTTTAATCAGAGCAGGTGTACAAGTCCCTGAGACCAAAGATAAATCTTACGCTATAGAAAATAAGGGCTATGCAGAAGGTAGTTTCTGTCTGTTATATGACCTCAGTGGTACATTTTTTTTTATTTCATCATGGACTTTGTCTGTTGACTGATTATGTTGTATTTTGTTCATCCGTGAACAGAACTACCCACAGCAGTCCCAGCACACTGAAGAAGGCCAGACAGATGAGAACACAGACCTCGAAGGGCTCAGTAAAAGAGAAGGAGGAATAACAAATGCTGTTGCACTGGTCACAGTTGGCACGGTTTTGACCACTAAACAGCTGGTTGTCCGTCGAGGACTTGCATTTTTCTTCATGCTGCTTATACTAGCTGGAGGGATTGTGTTAAATGGGGTGCTCACTGGATTTCTCAGAGTATAGTAAGTTCATGGATTTGTAGGTATTGAAAATGTAAAAAAAAAAAAAGCCATTGTAATAGTATTTGATGTAGATGTGTTTTCTTCTGCCATTCTGTGGTTTTAAAACATTGCAGGGAAGGGAAAAAAACTTGGCAACTATAGAGATTCTGTAAATAAGACATATGTGTTTAGACATACATACACACACATATATATATATATATATATATATATATATATATACACATACATACATATACACATATTAATACACACATACATATATATATATATATACTGTATATTCATTTTTAATATTTTGTTGCAAATCCTTTGCAGGCAATCAGTGATGTAGCAAGTCAGCTGCAGGCCCATATGCAAAAAAATGGTATGCCCCCCCCAAATGATATGGGCTCCAACTCTGTTAACTTGTTGATTTTTCTGACATAAATAACGTACGTGACTATTCAACAAGCTATTTTAATACGGTATAAATGTTTGGAAATAATATTTAATGTTTTCAAGTCCATTCATTGTACGCAACTTGACGCAAGCCACTCAATAATCGCAATAAGCTTTGTGCTTTTTTATTATAAGTCAAGTCAAGTCACCTTTATTTATATAGCGCTTTTAACAATACAAATTGTGTCAAACCAACTGTACAATTGTTCAGTGTAGCACTCTCTTCACTTCAGGAGAAGGGGCTCTGAGTTCGTAAAACAATTATATACACTCTGTTAGTTTCAACCAGCTCTATGGAGAGATTACTGAACTGGAATTAAACAGACAACGAAAAACTGAGAATAAACAAATTGGATCCTTTATTCTATTTTAACCTGATGAAATGTGTGAAATTTAAATGAACGTGAAGAAAAATAAACAATGTGTATTCCTGATCACATCAATATGACAGAATGAAAGTAAAATTACATTCTTCAAAAATATGAATGTATTAGTATTACAACAGTCTAAAAGAAAAGAAAATTACATTTATAAATGAAAAAGTGTACTTGTCTTATTTCAACTCACCATGTAAATTTAAAGAGGTATAGATTAGCTCTTAAATGTAAAAAATGTGTAAAGCAACTAATATTTCTACAAATGTAAACAAGACAGCTTAGTGGAAAAAAAGTATCACAACTCTAATTAACTTTTTCTACAGAATCAAAACGAAAAAGTTTTGATTACCTTTCAATGTGTATACTATTCACTCAAAAGTTCAATGATGATGTTCACTCAATGTTCACAATTTTTAACACTCACTGAGTGTTCATTTAACAACTCAATATAATTCCATGGTATTATCCGTTCAAACGTTCAGTACTAATGATCACTGGGCCAGACTCAATGTCAACTTTAGCTGGCAAGAAAATAAAAACAAACAAAATAAATATCCCCCCATTGGAGCCTGGATGGTGCTTGGAAGCGTTGTGGCGATCAACAAACGCCCCTTCACTCTAATGAGCAAATATAAACAAAGTACTCACGAGCTGTAGCTATCCTTCAAGGTTACTTGGACCGGACAATCCGCGATTCGCGATCCGCGAGAATCTAGAATGATGTTCTCATTAAAATTGATAGGATCGATTAGGATTAGAATTACAGGGCAATCTACAATTGAGTTGATAAACCAATATTGTTGCAATATGTAAACAGGAAGTGTAATTATTTATTATATATTAGAATTTTCAAATTCATAATGAATTATGAAATTGAATTACAGCTTCCAAATAGATTAGATCTTCTAAAAGATTATGGGACTCAATGAAAATAGCAACTAATATGAAATTAACAGAGTAGTCATTGCATGTCACAGATGAACTGGCAAAAGCAAATTAATTGAACTATTTTTATAAGAGGTTTGACAACTATGATTTCCCTGCTGAATGTGATATGGTGCTTGATAGTATTGCTATTGATGATGCTGATAGGTTGGAGATTGACCTTAAATCCATCACCAAGGTCTTTAAGCAAGTTAATGCAACTAAGGCCACAGGTCCTGATAGAATTTCTCCATTTCTAATAAGAACATGTGCAGACGAACTGACATCAGCTTGGTGCCCTATTTTCCAGTGGTCCCTGTACTCTCACACTGTGCCAACTCTATGGAAAAAGGCAATTATTACCCGTTCCCAAAAATCTTGTCCACAGGAGAATAATGATTTTAGACCTATTGCTTTAACTTCTGTTGTGATGAAGTGCATGGAAAAGCTCATTGTGAGCCAATTAAAACTGGAAGTATGTCCACAGTTAGATCCCTATCAGTTCGCATATAAACGTCAAAGAGGCACTGATGATGCTATCAACAGTTTAGTGCACCTAGTGATTAAACACCTTGAGAATCCTAGGGCTTATGCTAAACTGTTGTTTGTAGATTTTAGTTCGGCCTTTAACACCTTGCAGCCTCATATTCTTTTGAAAACTATGCAACGGATGAATGTCAATCCCTTTATTATTAAGTGGTTCTACTCATTTCTGACCAATCGTAGCCAGCAGGTTAGGGTGAATAGGACATTGTCTGAATCTACGATTATCAACACTGGCGCCCTACAGGGGTGTGTCAGTTCTCCAGTCCTGTTCACATTATATACTAACGAATGTACATGTAGTAATGTTAATAATTACATGATTAAGTCTCTGACAATACAGCTATTTTAGGTCTCATATCTGGAACATCAGATGTTACTACTTACAAACATGAGGTTCAGAACTTTGTCCAGTGGTGTGATAAACATTTTTTTGCATTAACACAAAAAAACAGTGGAGATTATGTTTGACCCCAAATCCATTGGTGACCACTTAATCATTAATGGTCAGATATAGTCCAGGTGGACTCTTGCAGATATCTGGGCATTCACATTGATAATAAACTGACATGGAGTGTTCAGGTTGAAAATGTCTGCATTAGGGTCCAACAGCGATTGTATTTTCTTCGTAGGTTGAGGGTATTTGGTGTTAACCAAAAAGTGTTGCTTCTCTTTTATCATGCTGTAATCGAGAGCATTTTTCGATACGGCATCTCAGCCTGGTTTGGCAATCTTAGTGTACACTTGAAAGCCCAGATTACACGGCTAACACAGAGAGCCATGAAAATTATGGGAGTTAAGCAGCATCCCACACCTCAGGCTCTTTTTGAAGAAACAGTTACTAGACAGGCTCAAAAAATTATTTCAGATCCCACTCATGTCCTTCACTCTGAGTACCAACTTCTTCCCTCGGGAAGACGCTTCAGAGTTCCTAAGTGCAGGCTTAACCGTTTTAAGAACTCCTTTGTCCCACTGTCCATTAAAGCATTGAATGATAAGTTAGCTAGAGGTCAACAATTATAATATATATATGTGTATGTATATATATATATATGTATATAAATGTGTATTTTCCACATCTGGTGTGTGCAAATATATATGGACATGATGATTAAGGGGTGTTGCACAAAAGGTAGGGTGTAGTTTAGTTGCTCACTGTATATTGTGGGGAGGGCAGAGAGGGGTCGCTGTGTCATATGTTGTAGTATGTTATTTGTGTAGAACAGCAGATAACGTATTGTATGTGTCCAACACAATTTTCCTCCGGACAATAAATCACTAGTTTTGGATTCTAATGTAATAATAAATTAATTAAATAATTTCCCAAGTTACTCATTCCTCATTGTGTCATTACATCAAACCAAATTAATCTGTTCTACCCTAATTACCTGTGAATGAAATTAAAAACTTCTGGCCCTCTTGATAATAATTAAGGTTTTACTGTGGTTGTCAAATTATAAGAGTGCTTATGATTAGTCAGTGGCTACTGTTGCTACTTGGAAGCAGGAACTGAAATTATTTTATGAAATGAAATTAATTTCGAATTTGTTTTATGACATTAATTAACAATTAAAAATTCCTAACAATAGCAACTTATCCACTGATGTGTTTTAAAATCAGGGAAGCAGTTTAATTGAATGAATCACCATAATATCAAGTAATGAGGTAATTCTGAATTATCTTCTAAAAAAACCACCAGTTATTAAACTGATACCCATTAAAGGTTAAAAAAAACTTTACACAAATGTCTATATTAAAACATGTGAGATTGTTAGACACTGATGATTAGTTATGACATTAGCACAGCCAGTTTATTAACATTTGTTAGTCTTTTAAATGGGGAGATAGATAGAGAGAACGAAAGGAGTAAAAATGAGTCACATTTTCACACACACTGCATTCAACTCATATTCAAACTCTCTAAATGCTACGTGCTAATCGCTAGCCGTAAATGCAAACAGCATTGCATCAAAGCCAGCTTCTTTGTTTCAGTTAGCGTAGCGCTAATGCTATTTGTTTACAATAACTCAAGGTGGCGCTGTGGCTAAGTCTACACTGGCAAACAGTGTTGCCAACTTGGCGACTTTGTCGCTAGATTTAGCGACTTTTCAGACCCCTTTAGCGACTTTTCTTTTTTTTAAAGCGCCTAGCGACAAATCTAGCGACTTTTGGAAAAACCTTAGCAACTTTCCAAATGTCGCCAGTACTGTCCTGCGAGCACAAGATCTTGAGTTACACCTCTCCCTGTGTCTGCTGTGATCAGTGAGCGTTGGCTCCGGCTGAGAGGATCAGCACATTCCAGTGACCGCACGGCAGCTGACATAGATGTGAATGAGCTGCGCATGTGCACACGGTGTTGCCACGGACCAATCACTTGCCTGCTTCTCCTTTGTTTGAAATAAAACTTTAATTTGACCGGTTTTTCTTTTCTTTTTTTTTAATTCTTCTCATGCACTTATATAACTTACTGTCACAAAGCTTTAGTTCATTCCAGTTTCTGAACTCCTCTGAGATCGTTTTACTGGGCTACGTCTGAGGATTGTACTGTACGTGATTGTACTTACTCATACACAACAATAAACTTAATAAAATTTATTAAACTCATATACACATATAAAAGCATATATACATATAACTTTAATTACCACTTTATTAAAGATATACACAAATATAAAATACAAATAATAAAATATAAATACATAATACAAATATAAAAAACCTATACATAATACAAATATATATACAAATACACAAAGCTAGAATATTACACATGTTTAAAACAGCTACAATGGCACACTCTAAAATATATAATAGGACGTGATGACGTCTAAATATGCAAATTTACGCATGACGTCATCTAGCGACATTTGCGACTTTTCGAGCAGACTTTAGCTAATTTCCATTGAAAATAGTTGGCAAACACTGCTGGCAAATTGCCCGGGAGGGGGTTTTCTAACGAATTCCTCTACAGTGCCTGTAAACTGTAAATGTGCTCCACACTTCAAAATCAACAAGCAATATTCAGATTTGATTATTTTATAGCACCTATAATCTCACGCGTTTAGGGGTGCGATAAATTAATCTACGGATTAATTATAAATCTCAAGGCCTCGGCGGACTTTATGCTGATATTTGTCTGTTTAGACAAACAGCACATGAAACAATTCAATCGATTACAAATTTCTCCTTTCTCACAGACCACGTGGGGCTACCCCTTTGTCTGGGCGCCATGGATCTCGGATTTCAACTCGTGTGAATGAAATAATGGCTGAGAATTAATTAAGTAGCTAATTTAATATCCTACAAGCCGGGAGAATAATAGCATGGTTTCAGTTTGCAGTGGAACACGCACAACAACTGATTACTACGAAGGCCTTAAGAGAGGGGCATGGAAAAGCGCTCATTCGCCTCATGTGCGCTTTTAGCGACTTCTCGTCTATCTTAAATAGACGTATATTAATTATTTACTGCAGTTTCATTTCTTCTCAATACTCGAGTTACACTCTCTTTCATTCAAAACGCACTGTGTTTTACAAACAAGAATGCAATATCACAAATAAACGCTCATTTTTCCGTATTTACTCAATTTCTCCGGATAAAATGTGAGAAATACCATTATTGTCTCTGATGGATGTTTTATTGAGTTTTCAAGTTAATCTTTATAACAGCGTTCATGCTCCACCATATGTAGCATAATTAAACGGAGCTGAAAGCTATTATTTCAGCTCCGGGGAATTATTTATTAAAGATTCAATATTGCTTTGAGTAAAGTGATATTAATCTTTAACTTATGAATTCTACTGTATTAACGACTCGTCCAGCGACCATTAACATCAGTATATCTTCATCAATATCGTTTCTCTTGCCTTGTGGCCTAATAACAATAAAACGAATTAAAATTAATAATCTCTCAAACTTTGAGCGAGGTAACGTTATCTTTTGGCAATATAAGGTTAAACTACTTGAAAATCACATCCCCAGAGACAATTATTTATAAAATGAAACACGGTTTATTTACTTAACTGCTATTCTACTAACATACATGGACTAACTAATAAACACATAAACGAACACACACATACATACAGATGTTTTACGGGTAACCTCAGAAGGTTAAAATAGCCCTACTTAAACCAAAAGGAAGATCACGAACATAACTCTGCATTCAGATCAAATTCACAGTTCAGTAATAGAGACTTTGTTTGTTACTTGCGTTCAGGTAAAGGTTTCGCAGGTGAATCTTTGGTCTCGTTCCACGTGTTGCTTTCACGGAAATGTCCGATCCTTTGTCTCGGATGCCACGTGGTTTAGTTTGTGTTTCTTCGTGGCTTTGTTGGTGAGCACGTGGTTTCCTTTGCTGCTGCGTGACGTCACCGGGAAGCTGTTTGTAGAGCGGTTCTGCGGTTTAAAGAGTTTAAATATTTATGTAAGGGGGAATCACATGTTTACCCATTTATAATATCACCACATCTGTCATCTCACTGATTAATAATTTTCCGCGACCGACCATATAAATCTAAACACTGCATTCGGCACACAAAGTATATGTACTGCACAGTTAAGGCACAGATTTAAAATCATTCCACATTTCCTAACTAATTCCCATTCACACAAAGCATTACGAGAGCAGAGTACAACATTAATATCCTTATGTTTCTTGAGTAGATGGTTGTTAATATCACTCTGAATAAATGACTGTCTCTGTGCAACAAAGGAGGAACCACATGTGGATTGTCTCTCCTTTGTTTTGACGAAAAAAGCGTGCGCTCTACTGGATGAGAAGGGGGGGGGGTGATTTTAAATCAAACATAGTCTGTGACGTAGATTGAATTCATCTGTATTTAATTCTGTGCGATGATTCTCTACAACCCTTGCCTCATCAGGCAGACTGCTTAGCAGCTTTGGGAGGAAATGCCATCTTCAGTGTTAATGACTTGACCTCGGGTTTTATAACATTGTTGTGTCTGAGGAAGACAGGAAGTTCACTGCTTTTACGACTCCCAAAACAAGTCAATAGATGCGAAGATAAGCAAAACTGACGAGATACAGGAGAGGAAATGCAGGGCCACAGAGAGAGTGACAGGTGATTTACTCTGAAGCAGTGTGAGTTTCTAGCAAGGTGAACCCACTGCTCGCAGTTATGAACTTGAGGACATAAAATTGTTCCTCAGAGCAACTAAAAACAAGAGAGGAGTACAAGTAAAATAATATTTTCCTGATCTGAAACTATTTGGTTGAGAGAGCAAAAGTTTGATGGCTGGAGACTGCTTTACCAACAAAGAAGTTTATAGATTAAAAACAAATGTGAGAAAACGTCGGCAATGCCTTAAATGATGGTGATTATTGACATGAAAATCAGAATAGCTTTCCTTTTTTATTTTGTAGGATGTATCTTTTCTTCTTTTTCTTTTTCAATAATGAGTGAAGTACATCTTGCTTCTTTGAATTTTAATGGTGCAAGGAATTAAAAAAAAAGAGCAAAATATTTGAAGAGAATGGAACAGAAACATATAGACATAGCTTTTTTTAAAGAAAACACATAGTAGCCTCAGAAATGTTGTTGATTTGATGAAAGAATTCAGTGGAATACCTGTTTTAAGCCACGGTTTTTACTCTAAGTGGTGAAGTTGCCATTTTGTTTAGTAGGGAATTTTAAAACCAATTTCATATGATGTAAATTAAATTAATAAAGGTAGAATGTTAAAATTTAGAGTTACTTATGAAAGTTTTGCTTTTGTTTTCATTGGTATTTATGCTCAATTGCACCTGTATAAAGATTATTGTTTTTAGATACCTCTGTTCAACTTTACAAAATTGCTGTATGAGGAATTTTGTTTTTAAGGGGTGATTTTAATTGTGCTGAACTTGATATAGACCGAAATCATGTTGAACCTCACATGGCTTTACGTAAACATTTAACTATTTAATTGGAAAAATATGATCTATGTGATGTTTGGAGAGCTCTAAATGGTAATGAGAGACGATATACATGGGCTCACACGCATGATTATTGTTGATCTTTAGCCAGATGGGACAGATGATTTTTTTTAAGTATCATTTGAGCATGTTTAACAAATGTTATATCACACTAGGGATTGCTCAATACCATATTTTTGGACTTCGGTATGATATCAGAATGTAATACCTCGGTATCGATACCATAGGTGACAAAACAAAGACCATATCAAAAATAAGGGAATGAATTTTTTTTAAATGATTGATCATCATATATATATGTATTTTTTAATATTGGTTAATGTTAGGTATGTGTTTAATGCATAATGTTAACATACTAAACATATATTAGTAAACATTTATAATTTACAATTTTTATAATTATTGACCTACATTTATAAGTGCTATAATGATGTCAATACTGTTAATGAATTATAACAAATGTTTTGTTTAAGTGTTTATTCTAACAGTCAAAGTAGGGGTGGGCGATATGGCAAAAATATCATATCACTTTATTTTAGAAATATCACATTTTTCACGATTCTTTGTCTCCGTTGTGATTTTACTATTTTGTGTGAGCAGTGCAGCCAAAATAATTTCTCTATTATAAAGACAAATCCTTTCAAGGTTACAAAATATAAAGTATGGTGGATATTTAGACCGACAGTGGGGGAAGATAAAAATCTTTGTCATCATTTATATCTTGTTATTAAAAATAAGAACAAAGATACACATTAAAAATTGCACCTAATATACAAATACAACATTTTATTTTCAGGTACAATAGGCATATTTAGCAGGAGCATTCAAGAAACTGAATGAACAAATAAAATAAAACATATATAGATTGATTTATATTAAAGCAACTGTATTATTTCTTCTGTCAAATGTAAGTTATAAAAATAAAAATAAATATTTTTTCAGCATCTTTAGGTTTAGGTTTCAGCATACTAGTTATGCTGACATTGAGGGGATGCGTGGAAAATGGCTATGAGGGTATGCCACCTGTGCAAGAGATGATAGCCAGCAAAAAAAAAAGAAGATATCTCTCTGTGGGCGAGACATCCTCTCTCAAGGCCATCCTCCCTTGCCATCTAAGCCCCTGAATCTTGCTTAAATGGCAGGGCATATGCAGCAGCAGGTCAGACCGTCGCTTCGTTGCACACTAAGGCGTACCAGACTGTTCTATAAAGTCCAGGTCTGAGCCCGAACAACCAGGGGTCCTAGCCCATCTCGGTCTGAGGATCAGAGATCGGCTCAGAAGGGTAGTCTCGCAACTCATGCCCCTCCCCCGCCTACGGCTAGGGTGAGAGCGAGGCGCGGGGTCAGAGAGAGGGCAAGCCCTCTTATTCCTCTCTAATTCCCCTGTAACCACCGTAAACTCCACCTGACCGAGGTTAGGTGGAAATTCTCCTCTAAAGCAGGACAAAAAAAATAAAAATTAATAAATAGGTGAGTTCCCTCTCATTCTGAGGAATAAGTTCTCCGCTCTCCAGATGTCGCTGTCGGTAGAGCTAGCATTGCTCCCCTCACTAGAGGGTCACTTATGAGCATGCTGCTCCCTTCTGAGCGTCTGAGTTCCTCTCATTCTGAGGAATGAGTTCTCTGCTCTCCAGAGCTCGCTGTCGGTAGAGCTAGCATTGCTCCCTCACCTAAGGGTCACTCCCCATGAGCATGCACTCCCTTCTGAGCGTCTGAGTTCCCTCTCATTCTGAGGAATGAGTTCTCCGCTCTCCAGAGCTCATTGTCGGTAGAGCTAGCACTGCTCCCCTCACCACAGCGGGTCACCTATGAGCATGCCGCTCCCTTCTGGGCGTCTGAGTCCCCTCACTCTGAGGGATGAGTTCTCCGCTCTTCAGAGCTCCTCTTTGGCTAGCACTGCTCCCCTCACCAACGAGGGTCACCTATGAGCGTGCCGCTCCCTTCTGAGCATCTGAGTTCCCTCTCACTCTGAGGGTTGATTTCTCCGCTCTCCAGAGCTCACTGTCGGTAGAGCTAGCACTGCTCCCCTCACCTAGAGGGTCGCTTATGAGCATGCCGCTCCCTTCTGAGTGTCTGAGTCCTCTCTCATTCTGAAGAATGAGTTTCTCCGCTCTCCAGAGCCCTGTGACAGGTCTCTCTCTTTGTTGGTCGAGCTAGCATTGCTCCCCTCACCATAGAGGGTCATCTATGAGCATGCCACTCCTTTCTGAGCGTCTGAGTTCCCTCTCACTCTAAAGAGTGAGTAGTTCTCTGCCCCGGAGCAATAGAACGTTACCAATCTAGATAAGTGCACACGCTAAGATCTTTGGGCACTTTTTAAAAATACTCAGTGGTAAGATCGCACATCAAGTGTTCTCTGCGTTCTTTTCTAAAAATCCATATTATGGCTAAGTGCGCACACAAGACTTTGGGCACTTTTTTAAAATCAATCAGTAAGTTCGCACATCAAGATTCTGCGTCTTTCTAAAAATCCTGTATGGTAGGGTTACTCGCACAGCTTCGAGCCCTTTTTTGAGTTGGTCAAAGCCCCGGCTTGTGCCTTGGGCCCCAGCTCCCTTTGTCCCATATATATTGGGTAAAAAAAAAAAAAAAAAAAAGAAGGGTGTCGCTGCCAAAGGGTCTATTGAGACAGTTCCCTCAGCAAGCTCGTGCAGAGCAAGCGGTAGCTTCTGAGTGACGGGCCAGGACCTAGTTACTACCACTAGGTGCTTGGCCATATCCCCAAGAAGAATCCTTCTGATTCCAGACCTTTGAGCTCTACCCTGGGTCCGGTAGTCCAGGCACCCAGCAGGTAAGGATTTTAGGGTATGCAGCCCAGGTTTTTTTGGCCGTAGGGGATAATGTCACTGCCAGCCATCAACCGTCAGGGGGGCAACTCCCTTAGCCTGGTAGAGTTGGCTTAGTGCTCGCCTTTTTCGCGAAATTGCTTGCACTCCCCTCAGCATGGTGGCATGGGTATAGCGTCCCCCATAGCGAACCCTAGGGGACGCAGTTCGAAGTTCCCATGAAGGGGAACGTCTCAGGTTACGTATGTAACCATGGTTCCCCGAGTGCGCGGAACGAGACACTGCGTCCCCTAGGGCTTTGGGCCATGCTTCGGACGCAAGCTTCAGACGAAGAAGCGGATGATGTATTCTCCGCGGCTCTTTTTATTATGGTCGCGCCGGTAGTGACGTCATGGGCTGTCGCCGGCCAACAGTTGGTGTTTTTACATATGTATCTTCAGACAGAGTCACGTTGAGGGCGTCCCCATAGCGACCCCTAGGGGACTCAGTGTCTCATTCCCCACTCGGGGAGGGGAACATGGTTACATACGTATAATGAGACGATTTTTATCATTCTATCAAAGTCAATGTGGACCAGCAACTGTTTGGTTACCCATGTTCTTCAAAATACCTAATTTTGTGTTCGGCACAAGAAAGAAATTAATACAGGTTTGGGACAACATGTGAGTGAGTAAATATAATGACAGAAATGCAATTGTAGTGTGAACTATACCTTTAATGACAGTCGGCTGCATGTTTAGTACTGTCCCTTTAAGACCTGCACGCATATAATATGCAGGGACGCATCCGTTTGTCTCGGCTGTTTACTTTAATTTTAGACATAACCAACTTAGTCTATACATAAACCTTGTTGTGTTTTGACAGTATTAGCTCAAAGGATAACTTGGTTAAGTTATCAGGCGCTGTTAGGCAGGCTTTTCCATGCGCGCTCTTCAGGTGTACGGGCTCAGAAAAAGCGCACATCTGACCACCGCATGAATGAAACATTTAAGCGGAAAGCCTTTAAAAACATGCAAAAAAAAGTGGTGATAAAAAAACTTACAATTATGAATTTATGATGCACTTACTAACCTGTCAATCTCTAATTCTCGGAAAAGATCAGGATGAGCAAGCGACAAATGCTTAGCTAGATTAGATGTTAGATGTCTTGCCTCCTGTGATCAGTTCGTTCACCTTTATCATCTGTTTTGTAAGCAAAGTAATGCCATATTTCACTTCTACTGTTCTCTTAATTTGTTTGTTTCGGGCACATTAATAGTTTAATCTGTTTAATTCATCATGTTGTTCACTTGTTCTGTTGTCACATTTACCGGATGCGCAGCAATTTGAGAAGCACTGCCCACTACAGGTGAACTTCAGAAACAGCAGCGTATGAAATACCAAATTATGCAAAATTATGATATTGTACAGTTTGAAATATAATAGATAACGATAATTTTACAGTACCGGTATACCGCGCATCCCTATATCACACCATTGCCTTTTTCTGATCATAACATGGTGAGTTGTAGATTTATTTTAAATTCAGTGAAGCCTAAAAGTGCATATTGGCATTTTAATACAAACCTTTTAAATGATCAATTTTTCATTGAATCATTTAAGGCCTTTTGGAAGTTTTTCAAAAAGACAAAGTCTTCTTTTAAATCTCTACAACAATGGTGGGATTATGGTAAGGTGCAAATAAAACAGTTTGCACAGCAATACACACGAAATGTCACAAAAGATTTAACTCGCTCATTAGAAGTGCTTGAAAAACAAATAATGGATTTGCAGAAACTGACTCAGACCTCAAGTGATGTTAACTGTTTGGAAACCTTTTTAAGGAAAAAAGCTGAACTTAAAGATCTGCTAGATTATAAAACACAGGGGGCACTGGTCTGGGCAAAGTTCTTGAACATTGATCAGATGGATGCACCTTCTAAGTATTTATTTGGCCACGAAAGGAAAAATGGACAAAAGCGCATAATTCACGCTTTACGTTCTGAGGATGGTACTTTGTTATCTAATCCCTAAGAGATTTGTGAAGAAGCAATGTGTTTTTATCGGTCCCTGTATAGAAGTGGGCTTCTAGTCGAACAAAGAGCTGGAAAGTGCCCTGAGCTTAGGAGAGCTTTATAGAGCACTCCAGAGTATGGAGTATGGTATGGATGGGCTGCTGGTTGATTTTCTGAAAACCTTCTGGTCTGAGATTGGGGTTGATCTGCTGGAGGTGTTCAATGACACCTTTGGGACTCTTCTCCCAAAGAAAGGAGATCTCACTGAGAATAAGAACTGGAGGCCGGTCTCACTTTTATGCAGTGATTATAAATTACTTTCAAAAACATTGGCAATCAGATTGGCAAAGGTTATGGGGCAGGTGATCCATCCGGATCAGTCTTACTGTGTACCCAGTAGGTCAATTTTTGACAATATTTATTTTATTAGAGATATTATACAGGTTTCTAAACTACTTGATATCAAATGTGGGTTGTTGTCTCTAGCAAGAAAAAGCATTCGCAGAGTGGCTCATATTTATGGAATACCTTAGACCTTCGGTTTCCATAAAAAATTAAGCATGTTAAAATTATTTATAGTGACATTGAGAGTGTAATTAAATGAATGGTGCTTATGGCTCCATTCAAGGTTCAGGGGAATCAGACAAGGATGTCCTCTGCGTATGATATTCTATTGCTATTGAACCACACACTCCCAAATTAGGAAAAGGTTGGATGGGTAAGAGTCCCCCATTGTGATTTAAAATTTTGTTTATGATGACTTTTAATACAACCTAAACAAGAGGAAACATGTCTTCCCCTGCACTTAATAGAGGAATTTTAAAAATGGTCTCGTCAAAGGTTAATTTGAAAAAAAAGTGTGCTTTGTTAAAGTAGAGGTTTTTTTTTGTGAGGGAAAACCAACTCTACCTGAAGGTTAATGTTGGAGTGATGGGTAAATATCTTAGTTTAGGAGATAAATGTTTCACAAAAAAAACTGGGATGGAAGTTACAAAAAGAAGGTCGTCTAATATGAAAGCTTTTACCCAACGTCATTTAGAGGAAGAACACTTTTGGTTATAATGGGCTTCACTTTTTGGCATAGACTGGCATGTATTACCCTCCTGTAAAAACGATGTGATTCACGATTTTTGGGGATCTTTTTGGGATAAACTTCATTTGATCCCACAGAGCATATTGTATCTACCTAAAGAAGAACAGTCAAGGCTTAATTCATTTTACAGAGCAGGATTGTAACTTTCCGTTACATTTTTTACAAAGCTTATAGGTAGCCAGTGAATTAAGCTGGAGGGTTCATTCATTATATTACAGACTGTTGGAACTTTGCCTGGATAGATCCCTTTTCTCGAGACTCCAAATGTTTGAACCTCTCACACCGCCTCTTTTTATCAGAATCTTTTTAAAGTGTGGAGTTTTTTTCCACATCCAAAATACGGAGAATTTTCATTCCATTTACTGGTTACTAAGGGAGCCTTTGATTTGCAAGGCAAGACTGGATATTTCTTCAACATTTTCACGGGACAGATTCGTTTTTTTTATTAAATGACAGAGGTCTTGAAGTAATAGTAAATGGAGGTTTTATCTCAGGGAGTCATCCCGGAACGAAGACCCTTTCCCCTGTTTGAAAATCCAACCTTTTTTTGAAGAATGCAGGTATTTTATTAAAGCAAAGAATATCCTTATCTAATTTTTTTCTTGTACAGGAAAGGATTTGTTAAAATTTGGTTTTATCATTAATAAGAAAATGCTTGAAAAAAGAATGTAACCCTATGGCGTTCAGTTCTTAAATCGATAAAACCTGAATGGAGAGTGTTTCTGCCACCATTACAAATAGAACAGGAGATTTGCAATGGAGAATTATACAGCCATGCGGTTAATTATTTTATTTCTGTTTTGGATTTGAATGACTCTAGTTGTTCTTTTGTTTTCAAAAAAAAAACAGTTTTTACTTTTATGTTCTGTTTTAAGACTTTATTTGTGTTGGTCAAGAAATTTGACAAGTTCAATGAGAGTTTCTCCAGAAACTGTTATCTTTGGTTTTAAGTGCACAGGAAAAACTTATTGTGTTTCATATATTTTCTTGGGCAAGCAAAATTGGCTTGTGAAAATTATTTTGTATTTTAGGCTATTTGTAAAAGTGTTTTCAAAATCTAAAAATCTCTTTCTCTCTCTCTCTATACTCACTGATTGTATTGCTATATTACTGAATATCATAACCAGGTGCTAAAAAAAAACTCATTGTCATTAGTAATAACTGTGGGATATTTGGGATCAATAACACTGTCTCTGATGTTTGCTCTCAATAATTCTTGGAAGACAAACTTGTTAGGTTTGTAAAATGCAGTTATTAAAAGCTGTCATATCAGCATATAATATATATATATATATATATATTATTCAATTCAAGATTATTTGTTTCTTTTTTGATACAATCGTTGCAAAGCAACTCACAGGAAAAAGTTTCTAAAATAGTTTTTTTTGAAACTCAATTAATTATACATATGGCATAAATTTGGTTATTATAATATCGCTTATGGTTGGCTTCCTCTGAGGTTCCGAGGGGTTGGCATATTATTTACTACAGTGTTCGTTTGTCTCATACATGTAAGGGTTGGTGTGACGAGTGGGGCGGGGCCGAGAGCCTGGGAACGGAGCGAGGCCGGTGGATGATTGCTATGAATGACACCTCTGCCCTCACCGGTCGAATCCCACGTAACTTGGAAGGATAAAAGGAATGACGACATGGAAGGAGAGAAAAGGCCTGGATTTTTTGTTTGTGTTTTTTGCGGCAGTCGTCCGTAGGGGCTGCCGCTTTTCTGTGTGTTATCTTTATTTGGGCATCATTAATTATGTTTGTTCAATTTCGCCGGTCCCGCCTCCTTCCTTCCCCATATACATACCTCGCTACAGTTGGATCCACTGAAGCTTGTGTAATTCCTTTTATTCGGTTAATCCCAGGAAAGAGAAACAAATAAAGACAATTAGCGTAGCTGTTGTTCCATCCAGGAGCAACCCTGGATGAAATTATCTGTTCAACCCAAGCTAAAGCAGAATAATGTGCGTTTGATCGGATATACCTGCAGTACAAGATTGTGAGATGCATTATATGAATGCTTGGCTAAAGAGATGTGTCTTTAATCTAGATTTAAATAGAGAGAGTGTGTCTGAACCCCGAATGTTATCATGAAGGCTATTCCAGAGTTTTGGAGCCAAATATGAAAAAGTTCTACCTCCTTTAGTGGACTTTGCTATCCTAGGTACTACCAAGAGTCCAGAGTTTTGCGACCTTGGGGAACGGGTTGGATTGTAGCATGATAGAAGATTAGTTAGGTACGCAGGAGCTAAATCATTTATGGCCTTATAGGCAAGTAATAATATTTTGTAACTGATACGGAACTTAATAGGTAGCCAGTGCAGAGACTGTAAAATTGGAGTAATATGATCATATTTTCTTGACCTGGTATGGACTCTAGCCACAGCATTTTGTACTATCTGTAGCTTGTTTATTGAAGATGCAGGACAACCACCTAGCAGTGCATTACAGTAGTCCAGTCTAGAGGTCATGAATGCATGAACTAACTTTTCTGCATCAGAAACAGCTAACATGTTCCGTAGCTTGGCAATGTTTCTAAGATGGAAGAATGCTGTTTTTGTAACATGGGAAATATGATTTTCAAAAGATAGGTTGCTGTCTAATATAACACCCAGATTTTTGACTGTAGAGGAAGTAACAGTACATCCGTCTAGTTGCAAATTGTAATCCAAGAGATTCTGTGTACTGTTTTTAGGTCCGATAAGTAATATCTCTGTCTTATCTGAATTTAATAGGAGAAATGTATTGGTCATCCAATCTTTTAAATTTTAACACACTCTGTTAGCTTAGATAGTCTAGAAGTTTCATCTGGTCTTGTTGAGATATATAGTTGAGTGTCATCAGCATAACAATGGAAACTAATCCCGTATTTTCTAATAATATTACCAAGGGGCAACATGTATATTGAAAATAGCAGAGGACCAAGGACAGATCCTTGTGGTACTCCATACTTTACTGTCGATAATTGAGATCCCTCCCCGTTTAAATAAACAAGTGGTAGGGATCGGACAGGTAGGATTAAACCATCTTAAAGCCTGCCCTTATACCTGTTTAGTTTTGTAATCAATCTATGAGTATGTCATGATCTATAGTGTCGGAACGCAGCACTAAGAAAACTAAAACTAACAATGAGATGCAGCCTTGGTCTGATGCAAGAAGCAAGTCATTTGTAATTTTAACAAGTGCAGTTTCTGTGCTATGGCGGGGCCTAAAACCTGACTGAACCTGACTGCAGTGATGTGTTTATTTAGCTCATCCTGTCCTAAAGTTGTAAAGCAACGCAGTTTTTTTTGGGTGCGATGAATGAAGCTGAAGTACTAGACACTGTAGAATCTACATTTGTTATTGTATTTCTGATGTTATCTATTTATTCAGTGAAGAAATTCATAAAGTCATTACTGTTAAACTGTGAGGGAATATTTAGATCGGGTGACATCTGTTTATTTGTTAATCTAGCCACTGTGCTAAATACAAACCTTGTATTGTTTTGGTTATTATCTATGAGTTTGCGGATATGCTCGGTCCTGGCAGCTTTTAGAGCCTGTCTATAGCTAGACATACTGTTTTTCCACACAATTCTAAAATACTTCCAAGTTAGTTTTTTCTCCATTTGCGCTCAAGATCACGAGTTTCTTTCTTGAGAGAATGGGTATAACTTGTAACGGCCACTAAAATACTGTTCCTGCCATAGATGTCAATGTGCCTTTAAGAGAACTTCTGTTGTTTTATGTTGTGAGCGCGCATGTACAGAGGGAGTAACCAGTGAAGAGAGACGGTCGCTCTACCGCTGTGTATTGCTTTAATGTGATCATTCCTTTTCTTTGTGATGGAACCACAGTGTTTTGTTTCTGTTTTGCACATTCAGTAGTGTCTCGCATTAGCCAAAATCACGACAGTCCACCACATGAGTTGCTAATCAAATCGTCTGTGAATAAATGCAAATATTCCCTAAAAACACCCAGTAAAGACATTGATGCGGTCAGGATGCGCCGGTGTTCTGACAATTTGTGCTACCCGCTCAGATTGTGCTACCTCCCATTAAAAAAGATAGGTAGCACGAATCGATAGTGAAAAATGCTACCTATCAGATTGTGCTACCAGCCTTTTTTCATGTGGTTTGAGGCTTTTTAATTTCCATACCTACCCCTACCCTAAACCTACCTGTCCACACCTACCCTTACCCTAAACTTACCCTTAAAACAATACACATATATTATTGGTAGCACAATCTGATAGGTAGCATGTTTTTTTTGGTACACCGGCTTCCCTTTAAATATGATTGATGATTGCGCCCGCACCTGCTTTGCCCCGAGAGTGACAGAGATGCTGCCTCTTCAACTACAACTTCGAATGAAGACGTCAGCCAAAGTGAGCACTCTTTAATAACAGAACCAGTGCTCGAAATGTACCGCATTACCTGTACGCATTACCGGCACTTTTATTTTTTAATCTTTATCGCTCAGAGTCAGAGCGTAAGTATCAGGGTAATTAGAAATTATACTATAAAAATCAGACTACCCAGGAGGGGTACCGTGAATTAACCTACCTCTCATCTCGACAAATCACGTGAATGCAGTCGGTCTGAGGCGTGAGAGCATGTCACGGGAGGTGCGCAAAGTAGCAAAATAATAACTAATTATTGATTTCTAATTTGAATCAGTACATTATAATATGAAAAGAAAAATCAAAAGGACCAGGTTTTTGCGATCAGATATTTTTTAAACTGGTAAACTCCTGTAAACTTTTCAGTCCAAGGATCCAGGAAACGAACGCATTCAAACAGTAAGTTTAAAATGGCTCTAATACAGAGAAAACCCGACTGGTTTCATCAGAGATTGCGGAGAGTGTTTTCAGCTTGTATTTGGCTTAAAAGCACCAGTGTTTTATAATGGATTTTTTTGCTCTATATTTAAATTGTACAAGGTATGGGAGGGGGGTGGGTTACAATTGCCCGTCACTGCCATGGGAGAAACAGTCTGTCAAACATAGGAATATGTATCATCACCCACACCCTGACCAAAAAAAAAATATATAATATATATGTATAACGAATTAAGTTCCACAGTCTCTAGTCTCTATTGAAAATTATGTTTAAATGTTGGTGCCCCTTTAATGAAACCTGACCCAAGCATGCAGTGACTTCTGTTTATGTAATAACCTCGTGGAGTTCAGCAGGCAGGGCTAAACTTACTACCACTTTTTGACGTCTCCGTCCCTGCAATGGACCTTTAGCACAATATCTTTCATGCAGATGTTGTCCTGTATTGTAACCAAATATAAGCTGCTTTGCATCAGTTAAAGACTTTAGAAAAAACGAAAATGGACAGTATTAATTCAGTAACCCAGATAAATTGGGACTCAAAACGGGATAGAAAAGTGATGATGATCAGTCAACGTCAAGTTCACAGGTTGTTTGTGGAGGGTGTCGAAAGAAACTCCGGAGTTTGTTACCAGTGAATTATAAAGAAGAAACTGTAGAGCTACTAAAACTTGCTGGACCAGTGGTAAGTGTGAAAAGTGTACAGATTTTAAAGTCTCTGTAAACTTTGCTTGTAGCCAATCAACTAACCAGATATTGAGATGATTTTAATTCAGCGTTAACTGAAAAACGTTTAGTAAAGTTCAAAATTGTAATTTATTTGTGTGGAAAATTAACCTTGGCAATAAAACAAAATATCTGTCTGTCTGTCTGTCAATCTATTAGTCTGTTTGTTTATAGATAAATCTATATAAACACATTTTCTTAGACTTGTTTATAAAAAAATAAGCTGGTTCCACCTAATTGCATTTAGCAGAATAATGTAAAATAATGATCAAAGACTTAGTCAGTAGTGGCTGTAATCAGTTTTGTCTCAAGAATAGGGGGCATGACAAATCAAACATACAAAATTGTAGCTCTAACACTGAAAATAAAAGTGACTATGTCTTGTGGTTGTTATCACATCCTCAAAATTGTTCCTCTCTTCATGCAGTTTATATCTCAGCTGATGATCTTTCTGATCAGCTTCATCAGCACTGTGTTCTGTGGACACTTGGGGAAAACTGAACTGGCCGGTGTGGCCCTGGCTATTGCTGTGAGTTCACAAATGACTTCATTATAGTGGTATTCATTCAAATGC
This sequence comes from Ptychobarbus kaznakovi, assembly GCA_027422405.1. NCBI lineage: Eukaryota > Metazoa > Chordata > Actinopteri > Cypriniformes > Cyprinidae > Ptychobarbus > Ptychobarbus kaznakovi. The sequence goes on along the minus strand of CM049812.1, from coordinate 15,297,389 downwards.
TCATTACATTTGTAAATACATAAATCTTTTTTGCTGACAGGTTATTAATGTGACTGGCATCTCCATCGGCTCTGGATTGGCATCTGCATGCGATACACTCATCTCTCAGGTCTGATAGTGAATGGTCAGTAATATGAGTGTCATTTGTACTCAGGTGTCATCTGAATTGAATTGTGTCCTCCAGACGTTTGGCAGTAATAATCTGAAGCGGGTGGGTGTGATACTGCAGAGAGGGATTCTCATCCTCCTGTTGGCCTGTTTCCCTTGCTGGGCACTGCTGATCAACACCGAGCCCATCCTGCTGGCTGTCCGACAGAGTCCCAGTGTGGCTAGGTCTGACACTTTCAGCATATACTGGATGTCATGCATTAAATAATGTTCCTATTTAGCAAAACGTATCCAAATCTGCTGATAAAACACTAGTTGTCAGGATATATTAATGGAAGTAAATTACACAAGTATTGTGAAGTAAGTTGGTTTAAACATAATGTCATATAATTTGGGCATGTGACAGTCACATTGACCTACAGTTAGTGTCAGTGAAGCTTCTTTAACTGTGTGTGATTATTTTCTCTCTCTTGCTCAACAGTCTGTCACAACTCTATGTAAAAATATTCATGCCTGCTCTGCCTGTGAGTGACATATTAAACATTTTAAATGTTTTCACTATAACTGATTAATTAATAAATAGAAAACTTCCACTATATGACTTTTAAAACTATTTTCAGGCTGCCTTTATGTATCAGCTGCAAGGACGGTATCTTCAAAATCAGGTAAACTAAGGCATTGTTATCTTGTGTTTATTTTGTGTTTATTGTTCATATATAACCTACACTGTAAACAGTGGTAACTACTTTTTACCTTAAAGAGCTATTTCTAACTGATTTTAGCAATAAATATACGCATTTGTGTTTAAGTTATTTACATATTATAATACTTGGAAATTGTAATGTTACCTTTTTTCCAGTATGATGGTCTGTTTTTCTTTGTTTAGGGTATTATTTGGCCTCAAGTCATCACAGGAGCAGCAGGAAACATCCTCAATGCTTTAATAAACTACATCTTCATTCATCTGCTTGATCTTGGTGTGCCGTAAGAAGCTGTCTAGATTCTGTTTATCCTGTTTCCATGGGTCTTAGTTTGTTTTCATTTATTTCTAAAGAACCAAGGCTTAAAAGTAATAATGAGGTCGCAATAACTTATTGGGGTTTTTTCTCTCTCATTTTTTCTGACTCACAGAGGATCTGCTGCTGCAAATGCTATTTCCCAGTATTCCTTAGCTGTGTTTCTCTATGTATACATCCGCTGGAAGGGCCTGCATAAAGCCACATGGGATGGTGAGTGTTTTATTTGGTTTTCAAGAGAGTGTATGGTTTATGATATAGGACACAAAATAGTTGCTCTGTTTTATAGTGCAACATATAAGCATTCAAAACTTAAAAGAGTCAAGGAATGTGTCTGGTAAATGTGTTTTCACAACATGCCTTTTCAATACAAGCTAGCTTTGAAATGTTTAAATGTTACTATAGTTAATCGCTTTTTTTTATTCCATGAATTACACACCTTTTAAAAATAGTTTTGACATTAAATAAATATTTCAAAGGTGCACTTTCACTTGCGGGAGACATATGTAAAAGTGTTATGTCTTGGTGCAAAGTACGTTGTTTTCTTTTTTAATATTTGACCAGAAATAGTTCACTATGTGACTTTTTAAGATGGTGTGGTGGAGAGTTCACTAAATTGTTTCTGATGAGTCATGTCTCACCAGGTTCATTTTATAACATTCTTCCTTCATAGTGCTGAAACGACATATCTTTTTTGCTTATCTTCATCTGTTATTATTGAATAAATAAATCTGGTATTTTATTTATTGTTAATTAGTCTGATATAGAAATGTGTTAAATATGTGTATTTTTCCCATATATCCTAGGCTGGTCTCTTGACTGTCTGCAGGAATGGGGTGCCTTCATTCGCTTGGCTTTTCCCAGCATGCTCATGCTATGTGTGGAGTGGTGGACATATGAGATTGGTGGATTCCTAGCAGGTTTGCAATATGTCATTGTTTTTATGTAATTAAATTTGTTTTGAGCCATGAATATATTTGTGACCTTGATGTATTTTATTGTTGCAGGGCTCATCAGTGAGACTGAGCTGGGAGCCCATTCTGTTGTTTATGAGCTGGCCACTATTGCATATATGGTAGGTGTATCAATGGTGGCTTAACCTGTAACAAAAACAAAACTGTATACTTGCAATGATTTCAGGGGTCTTCTCTGACCCAACAACACCAGCTTTTTACTGGTCAATGGGTCAAGATATTAGCTTTATGTTCACATAAAAGATAAACTGAAATTGGAACCTGTTGACAGAACTGTGGAACTAAGAAGTGTCACATTTCTTTTATTCCACATTCACTATTTACATTACTTAAAGTATCATTTCTCATTAGCAAATATTATTTTGTTATCCTCTGCATGGGTGGTGAAAACAGATACATCGGTTGGTGACAGTAACCTGAACATTCAGTGTAATTAAATACACCAGCCTTTTATTTATTTTTTCTAAAACAACTCTGTAATATATATCAAATTGAACAAATGATCAAAGTATTAGATACTGACAGCTGTAATCATGCATATTTGTATAAAGAGCATGCACAGGAATGCAGCTGCGTAACCTGTACCACTTTACTGAAGATGCAGATTTTACCTCATGGGAAAGAGTTTTGTGTGAGGTTTAACTTTAACAGTTGCTAATCAACCATAGACTTAACCCATTCTTTAATTGAGATTTTTAAGTCTAGTCCCAAAAATAACTGAAATACTGTACATGTACAGTTTGTAAATACAACAAAGTGACACAAGTCATTGCTGTTGAAATAGAGGATTGTAGAAGAATCATTTCAAAAAGATAAACAGCTACAGCAGCAACAAGTTCTGTTTCTGAACATCTGTCATAAATTATATTTTAATTCCTTTGTTTAAAGTACACATATTAGCTTGAACATAAGTTTTTTCTTTTTTCATTCAGTTTCTTATTATTCTCACCTTTCAGTTTCCACTGGGATTTGCAGTGGCAGCCAGTGTGAGGGTGGGAAATGCACTCGGAGCTGGAAACACAGAACAAGCCAAGCTGTCTGCCAAAGTATCTTTAGCCTGTGGACGTATGTGATCTGTTCATCAACAGCTTTGTCATAACTGATGCTTAAGATGCCCAAATGTTTCGAAGAAAAATCGCATAATTAAATATTGTTTATTATAAAAATGTACATTTACGTATATAGTTATTGGTTTATGGTTACTGGTTTTGGTTTACCTTCATGGTGTGCTTTATTTTTTTTACAGTGCTCGTTTCTTGTGTGGTTGCAACCTTAATTGGAAGTTCAAAAGATATTATTGGATACATCTTTACCACAGAAGAGTAAGTGTTTACAGAAATCTACTGTTCAGATTTCATTAAACTAAATACCAACAATACCAAGAAGGTACACTTCTATTAATATGAAAAGGAAAAACTGCAACATGCAGTATTTCAGCTTGTGTAAAGAAGTCCCATCTTCTGAATAAATATTATTTTTTGGAATTGTATTAGGAGCATGTAATTGTGGCCATTAAAACATTCAACAATTAATATCTGATCTGTGTACTAAACTGTCTCTCTCTCTCTACAGGGACATAGTGCTCAGAGTATCAGAGGTCATGATCATTTATGGCTTCTTTCATCTATTTGATGCCATTGCGGTAAGATTTAATTTGTCCAATATTTTATATTTTATTTATAACAAAATTTTGCACTAGAAAAAAAATCTTGTGTTCCAGTATATCTGAACATCTGTACTTTGTGAAGCAAAATGGCATAAAATATTAAAACTAAAATTGTGTTTATTGCATCACTGGTATATTGTGTTTTCTTTTTTCATAAAAGTGTGTGGTAATATTCTGATGTCTGTAATTTTGCTTTCAATCTTTATTTCTGGTATTCACTTCAGATATTGTCAATGTCTGAAATATATATATATATATTTCTATCTTTAGGGCATTACAGGTGGCATTGTCAGAGGTGCTGGAAAGCAGCTGCTCGGTGCTCTTTGTAATATTGTGGGATATTATTTTGTAGGATTACCAACTGGAGTGTCTCTGATGTTTGCTCTCAGCATGGGCATAATCGGTAGGTGTCTTGCGAACACATTCAAGCCTGGGAAGCCACATGATAACAAAAGAGTTTAATGTGGTGAAATAGAAACATCCTCTGTGGCTTTGCTTAAATACACTTGAACAACCTCTGTGTAATCAAAATACTTTTTCATTCCTCTGGTGCTCTTCAGTTACTTTTGACCCCCCCCCCCCACAAAAAAAAACACTTTAATTTTTGAATGTGTGCCTGCCTGTGTGCCTACCACGCTAAATGGCTTGACTCTTCTAGTCTAGAAATGTCGTTACACACAGATATCACATTGCAGGCTGATAGAGGTGAGAAAACCCATCAACCATCCGAGCAAGTATCACAATTTAAATTTTGTATTTATTTATTTATATTGTCACTGACACAACCCTTTATCCTCTTACTTGAATACGTGAAAAGCCATTTGGAGCGATAAATGAATGACCACCCTTGGAAATAAATGAACACATTATTGGAGTGTGGAGATGTTTTTGCTGCATTATTACAAATAAATAGATTATGATCTACATAAAGAGATTAACAAAAATAAACATATTCACAAATAAATTGAATGAGATCCACAAATAAATCTTAGGCTGATGATACACTGGGCAACTTTTTGAGCAATGTTGCCGTCAATGGGCTACCAGGTGAGACACAGGGCCCACGACTGATCTAAAATATCCAAATAGAAATTTGTTACCCATTCTCAATGGGAAAGTGTCCAAGTAACGTTGTTAAAAAAAAAAGTTGCCCGGCAAACCTGCTCAAAATGTTGGCCCGTGTATCATCAGCTTTAGAGTTTCACAAACATGAATTAAATTCACAAATAAATAAAATGAGATTTGCATGTAAAACCATATTCACAAATCTCACACTCCAAAAATGCATCGACTATACCCACCATCAACTCAAGCCAATTGGATAACAGCCACACGTCGATGACCAGTCGTAGCACGTTCTTGCTATAGCCAGTAATGTTTTGCTTTACAAACGATACTAGAAATGTTTAAAAATCCACAAATGTGTACAGCGATCCACAAATGCACAGGACGTGACTCACAAATGAATGCCAGGCAAAGTTGTATTTGTGACATAAAATGAAATTTGTGAATGTGTTTTAAATTAATTTTATTTATTTGTAAATTTAATTAATGTTTGTGAAACTCTAAGATTTATTTGTAAATATGTTTATTTCTTATTAATCTCTTTACATTTATTTGTGAATCAAGATCTATTTATTTGGAATAATGCAACAAAAAGATGTCCATATTGGAGGTCATGCAGCTAAATATGATGCACCCCAGTTGATAGTGTATATAAGCAATGCTTATTTCATTTTAACCAGTTCTCATATATGTTGCAGAGTCTGCGCAGAGAACAATTACAAATTATAGAGCACTTGCTGCTGCAACAACACGATTGTTTAAATGCTGCTGCCTAAAGGCTTAGTAATTTGCTCCTGCATCAAATACAAGGAGCATAATTTGCTTTTTAGGTTAAAATAATTTCTTAATATGAAATTCGAATGGCATGACAATTAGGTTAGACTGTACAGAAATTGAAATCTACAGGCTAATTCATACTATACTCATAATCACGCAATGCTGATGTTGTTAACATTAATAATTGGAGAATAAAGTATAACAATAATAATAATTTGCATGGTTAGATGTGACATGAGTTAACCGATCTTTAGATTAAATCACCTTTGGTAGAGCAATTCATGGTAATGCTTTTTTCCTCAGTTGGTCAGAACAAATGTGGCAGACTTGTTACTTACTTGTTCAGATGGCAATATACGGTGAAAATTCTTATTTGAGTCATATATTCCAAGACATAGGCTAGAATCTGTGATTGCGAAGTACAGTAAATATCCACACCGGTGATAGCCACACATACTCCTCAAAACATTAGATTCATCTGCGCTGGAGCCGTGCCGCTGCACAGCCCACGCAAGGAAGATAATTCTGCAAGCAGCTGCAATTCCAGGTTTTCAAACAGAGATGGCGACAAAGAGGCAAAACTTACGGACTGCAGCTTTAATTGAAAAACTCAAGGTGTTTGGTCACTTTTAACTGCCTAGAAGTTACAAGTGTGACTCATAAGTTAGGAGCATTAGAGGTTTAAACTCAGTTACCATGCTGAATGCATCCATCAATCTTTTCTTGTCTCTTCTCTCAATCGTTAGGTCTGTGGATTGGGTTTTTTGGATGTGTTTTCCTACAGTCTTTGTTCTTTATCATCCTCATTTGCAAACTGGACTGGAAAAAAGCGACTCAAGAGGTGGGTCTATTTTATTAATCCACATCTATATTCTTTTTTGATAGATGATGACTTAAGCCTTTATATTTTTATTTTCAGGCCTTGATCAGAGCAGGTGTACAAGCCCCTAAGACTAAAGATGAATCTTATGCTATGGAAAATAACGGCTGCACAGAAGGTACTTTCTGTCTGTGGTGTATGAAAAATGAACAAAATTTTCAACTTTCCCTGTTGACTGATAATATTGTCCTTTGTCTTGTCCTTGTACAGAAGTACAACATGAATCCCAGCACGCTGTAGAAGGCCAAACATATGCAAACACAGACGTGGAAGGGCTCGGTGAAGGAGGAGGAATAACAGACGCTGGCACAAAGATCACAGTTGCCTCGGTTTTGACCACCAAACAGCTAATTATCCGTCGAGGACTTGCAGTTTTCTTCATGCTGCTTGTACTAGCTGGAGGGATTGTGTTAAATGAGGTGCTCATTGGAATTCTCAGATGATAATAATAAGTACAGAGCTTTGTCTGCAATCATATTTAGTTTTTTTGTGTTTTAGAAAATCCACCATTGCCTGGGCCACCTAAGCAAAGTTAATAATATTTGAGGTAGATGATTATTTTTTAATTATTTTCTATTTATTTTTTAATTCCAAGCAGCCTTTTTGCAATATCTGGTATTAGATGTGTTAATTGTATCATGGACTTGCACTGTGAATGTAAAACATTTACGGAAGTGATGTATTTTCATGATAAGCTGTAATAGTTACTTGACATGTATTTTTTTAATTTATTGTCAGTATTGGGTTTGTTTGTAAAGCACACATACAATGAAGACCATTTTTACCCAAGAAAAAAATCCTGTGAATGTATAGTTCTTTTAAGTCAAGTCACATTATATAGCGCTTTTAACAATACAATTTGTGTCGAAGTAACTGCACAATATCAAAATAGGAAAATAGTGTATCACTAATGTAAAATGACAAGATTAAACGCCCATTTTTCAGTTAAAGGCATTTCATTATTGAATTCAAAATATATTTTTTACTACAATATTCATATACTTTTTAAGTTTTAAGATTTAAGACATCTAAGGGACCTTATTTCAGATATTCAGATTCTCTAGGAGAAAATTAGATTATACTTTATTTTAAGGTGTCCTTGTTACATTGTAATTATACATTTAAGAACTATACTTATATGGTTAGGATTAGGGTTTGGCTTACGGTTAGTGGCCTGCAATTATGCATACTCAATTGTTATTGTAATAGTAAGTGCATGTAATATGTGTAACAAGGACACCTTAAAATAAAGTGTTACTGAAAATTATTGAATTAGCGGAACCAACTTTAACCCACAGAGAAGTTTGCATGGGGAAATCTTTTGCTTTTACACAAAATTTCAATTTGCACGGATTCCTGTTGACATGACTAGATTTTTCCTGTGAAAAATTGCAGAACAATGGTAAATGTGACAGCACTTTTAGCCTGTGTTTAGTTAGATTGCATGGTGTTGACCAGAACTGAAATTAAACTGTATGATCCTTGTGTTATTGTCTTGATTTAAACACTTTAGTACAATTAAATAAATCTTCTCAACTGAATCTTCTTATGAACTGAAGAATCACACACAAAGTGTGCGCCGTTTGATGCTGTAACTCACTTTTGAAGGTATAAAATGAGAACTATAGGCATTCATGCAAGTGCTTTATGATAAAAGTGTCCAGTAATTAGGGGCATATGCATTGTTTGGTCACAGATGGAGAGGTCTTGACCACCGAAGTGATGGCTGTCTTGTCGAACACCTGCAGCTTTCCTACTATGCTTATAGTAACCTGAGGGATTAAATGAGCACATTCCTTTTTTAGATGAGCATAATAATTGAGAATTCATTCTTGTGTCAAAATTTTTTTTTAGGATGTATAATTATACCTTATGTTGTTTTAGACTATTTGACAATGCATACAAAGAGCATGATCTTATCAAATAATTTGTTGATAGCGGATGTACAGTACTTAAAGGGGTTGTTCACCCAAAATTGTGTCATTTACTCACTGTCAAGTTGTTCCAAACCTGTATGAGTGTCTTCCTTCTGTTAAACAGAAAGAAAGATATTCTGAAGAATGTCGTAACAATATTTGAGGGTGAGTAAGCGATTTTCATTGTTTCATGAATTTCATCATTTAATTTTGGGGTGAACTATCCCTTTGATTATTCTAAATGATTTTTACTGTAAAAGTAAAATGTGTTCTGCAAAAAATAAATACAAAATAAATAAGTGTAATCAGGCAGCAGTTTCTCTTCAGCACACACTTTTTGAATGAATGCATTGACCTAAACACAACTCTTAAATTGGCTTGACTTTTACAATAGTGAATTATTCACAACAGAGGCAGATCTCCAGGAAATATGTCTAGAGAACAGAATGTTTTTAAATATATAACCTGCTCACAGTACAATATATAACCACTTTTGAATGGAGACAGATGTTCAGCCAGATGGTGCAATTACATTACCTACCAGCAGGGTCTGACGAGCTGAGTAAAGCCATTGCTTAAGGGCACTTGGTCTATCATCAATGGATTAGACTTGTTTGTTAAGGGATAACCGCTAAATGCCCTCTCACATTACCACATTCTTATCATTCTTATGATTTTAACCAAACAAAAACCTTGTCAGCTTAGTCCCAGACACTGGCTCAAAAGTAATATGTAACTGTTTTTATTATCTGACTAAATAGTAGTTTATTGTGTGGCACTTTAAATGATTTGGAAATTATTCTGATGAGTCAGATATGATTATGCGTACACAGATATTTGTTTTGAAATAATTTAAAAAAAATGGTGAGCTCAGCCATTTTATTTGTGTGACAAGAAAGAAAGAAAGAAAGAAAGAAAGAAAGAAAGAAAGAAAGAAAGAAAGAAAGAAAGAAAGAAAGAAAGAAAGAAAGAAAGAAAGAAAGAAAGAAAGAAAGAAAGAAAAAGAAGGAAAGAAAAATAAATGTAATAACTGAACAACTACACTAGTCCAGTAACACAAATGGCTGTTTGCCCATTAATGCATCAAGATATTAGAGGGGTAGGCATACTTTCAATAAAACTTGATCTGAGCACACAGGGACTTTTATTTATGAAATAACCTTGTGGAGTTCAGCTGGCAGGGCTACTACCAAACAGTTTTTTTGAGATTCACCTAGATGTCTCCCTGCATTGGACCTTAGCACAATATCTTTCATGCAGATGTTGTCCTGTGTTGTAACTAAATATAAGCTTTGTGGGAATTAAACACTTCATAAATAACAAAAATAGACAGTATTAACACAGTGAATCAGATAAATGAGGATTCAAAACAGGAGATAAGTGATGATGATCAGTCAACGTCAAGTTCACAGATTGTTTGTGGAGGGTGTCGAAAGAAACTCTGGAGTGTGTTACCGACAAATTATTAAGAAGAAATTGTAGAGCAGGTGAAACTGGCTGGACCAGTGGTAAGTGTGATTATAGATTTACTAAGGCTCTATGGTGTTAAACTTTGATTATGTCAAATTACATAATTTACAAATCTTTGTTTTGTAAGGTATGGGGTTTCTAATTTTGAATGTAACTATTTAAATCAAACATTGACACTGAAATAAACTAAATAGCATAAGTTGTGGTCTGACATGAAATTGAATATTAATTTGAGAAATTGCACCTTAAATACCTCCAAAGTCACAAATTAAAAACTAAATTAATTTATATTTATAATAAATATTTAATTGTAATGATATAAGCACAATTTTTTTAGTCTATTTTTTTAAGAACATGACATAACATGATCAGTTTTCTAGAATAACATAGGTTTATTTCTGAAGAAGTGGAAGTGTCTGTTATTAAATACTGGAAATGTTTCCTCTCTTTGTGCAGTTTATATCTCAGCTGATGATCTTTCTGATCAGCTTTATCAGCACTATTTTCTGTGGACACTTAGGGAAAACTGAACTGGCTGGTGTGTCTCTGGCTGATGTGTCTCTGTGAGCAAAACTGACATATTTATAAATGTAATGAGTTTTAATAAATGCCACTATAATGACTTTTTTTTTACTCACAGCATTTTTTTTTACTCAGCTGTGAGTAAAAAAAAGACGTCATTATAGTGGCATTTATTAAAACTCTCATTACATTTATAAATACGTCAGTTTTGCTCACAGGTTATTAATGTGACTGGCATCTCTGTCGGTTCTGGACTGGCGTCTGCTTGCGATACACTTATCTCTCAGTTCTGATAGCAAATGTACTATCTATGAGTATGAATATGAGTGAATATGATTGTCATTTGTAGCCTAGTTCATGATGCTGATAAGTCTGCTTTTCTTTATTTGTTTAGGGTATTATTTGGCATCAGGTCATCACAGGAACCTTAGGAAATGTCCTCAATGCTTTAATAAACTACATCTTCCTTCATCTGCTTGATCTTGGTGTTGCGTAAGCATTTTGATTATATCATATTTAGGGTATTGGTGTGTTGCCTTTATTCAGTGTGAGGGATTATAGAAAAGTGCAAACCTCTTTTTTTTATTTAAACCTCAGTTAGATTATACGGTTATTTAAAAAGTCAATATGATTCATTGGAATTTCTTATTAACTATCAGAGGATCTGCTGCTGCAAACACAATTTCCCAGTATTCATTGGCTGTGCTTCTCTTTTTATATTCAATGGAAGGGCCTGCATAAAAACACATGGGATGGTGAGTATCTGTCTGCTATCTAAAATAAAAATTATGAGTATTATTATCTGTCTGTCTATCTATCTATCTGGGATTATCTATCTATCTCATGTCTATGTCTCTATGTCTATCTATCTATCTATCTATCTGATCTATCTATCTATCTATCTATCTATCTATCTATCTATCTATCTATCTATCTATCTATCTATCTATCTATCTATCTATCTATCTATCTATCTATCTATCTATCTATCTATCTATCTATATATATATATATATATCTTAGTATCTATGACTTGCAGTAAAAGAAGAATATGTAACATGTCCTGGTGCAAAGTATGTTGTTTCCCTTTCCAATATTTAACCAGAAAATAGTTCACTATGTGACTCGTTAAGATGGTGTGGAGGAAAGTTAATTGAAATGTTTCTGATGAGTCGTGTGATATCAGTTGCTGGAAGCATGCTGATAGCTGCAGATATCCTTGATAAATAGTGTATTTCTGATCACTTATCAATATAGTAAAATAATGGAACTAATTGTTGTCTATCAATTAAAGTGCCATCTATAGACAATTCGGTCACATTTTAGTTAGGGGACCAATCTTCTCTATTACCTAACTATTAACCATGATTTTTGCTTTAAAAAAAACTCCTCAGAAAACACCTAATTATGCTTCAAAACAAATAGTTTGATAGTACTTTTATTGGAACAGACAGTTGTTTTGGTATGGGTAGGATTAAGGGATCTAAAATATGGTCATACAGAATAAGACATTAATATGTGCTTTATAAGTACTAATAAACAGCTAATATGCATGCTAATAAGCAACTAATAATTAATAGTGAGAATTGGTCCTTAAACTAAAGTGTTACAGACACTTCTGTTGGTCTCCATCTGTTGCGTCTCTTTCTGTGTCACATTAGGCTGGTCTTGTGATTGTCTTCAAGAATGGGTTCCATTCAATAGCTTGGCTTTTCCCAGCATGCTCATGCTTTGTGTGCATTGGTGGGCATATGAGATTGGTGGATTCCTGGCAGGTTTGCAAATTATCTGTGATTTTATGCGATTAAATTTAGTTTGTGTCATGACTACATTATAGTTGTTCATTGCAGGAATCATCAGTGTGGCTGAGCTTGGAGCCCAGTCTGTTGTGTATCAGCTGGCTACTGTTGCGTTTATGGTATGTTTTTCAAATGTTTCTTTGTTTTTAGAAAAATGTACACCTATACTGGTTTCAGGGTGTTCTCAGACCCGGCAGCACCAGTTGTTTTCTGGTCAATGTGTCAAGATACTAGTATTACATTTATATAAACGATAACTGAAACTGGAACCCATTGTCAGAACTGTGAAACTAAGATGTGCACAATTTTGTAATTTCACATTCACTTCTTTTAGATGTTTAGAGTCTGTGTTCCATTAGCAATAGTATTCTGTTATCTTGCCTGGGTGGTAAAACAGACACATCGGTTGGTGACAGCAATAAACCGTATTTTTGTATTGAATTTTTGCACACTGGACAATTCATCATAAGATGTTTAAATGTTTTATCAAAATCACCCGAAGTGAAAAGCCTAAAACATCAATTGCTTATGGGACATTTTTCATTGTAAGACAGGGCGTTGTGTGAGGTCAAACATCTGTAACAGTTGCTGCCACATCTTTAATATATCATGTAATTGAAATTTTATTTAAAAAATAAATGTTCTTGTCATTTAAATATTTATTATTCTCACTTTTCAGTTTCCAATGGGATTTGTAGCAGCAGCCACTATGAGGGTGGGAAATGCACTTGGAGCTGGAAACCCAGAACAAGCCAAACTTTCTGCCAAAGTGTCTTTAGCCTGTGGATGTCACGGTTCATGGCTCTGTGTGTTCATTCTGTCTATGTGTTGTCTGTGCTGATTGCTTGTCAGCGTTGCCCAGCAACCCCGGTGCTGATGAGCTAATCAGTGTGGCTGCACCTGATATTCATCTGCCGCTCTGTTTGGGTTAGCTTTGTCAGTTCGTTGGGTTGAGTACGCACATAACACATTACCAGTGTCAGCTACAGGCCTATCTCCGTTTGAGTGTAGTTTAGGTTACCAGCCACCTATTTTTTTTCTCGCACCAAGGCTCAGGCCGATCGCCACCGGTCTGAGCCTCCCGTCTACGTCGTAGGTCAAAAAGTGGGGCTTTCATCCAGAAATATTCCACTCCGCACCATTTGTAACAAGCTTGCTCCTAAATTCATTGGCCCATTTACTGTCACCAAGATCATTAGTCCGGTGGCAGTCCGCCTCAAACTTCCTCCAGCGTACAAGAGGGTTCATTCCGTCTTTCATGTATCCAAATTAAAACCCATTTTTCATCCTACCATTAATCTGCCTGCCCCGGTTCCCCCACCGCTGCGACTCGTAGATGGGGAACCGACTTATTCGGTAAACCGTATTTTGGACTCGACAGAGGGGACACGGTTTTCAGTATTTGGTGGACTGGCAAGGTTACAGTCCGTAGGAGAGGAGTTGGGTTCCTGCAAGGGACATATTGAATCAGTCCCTGGTCGATGATTACAATCACCAGGTAAATTCCCCTGGGAGCGTCAGGAGATGCTCTTAGGAGAAGGGGTACTGTCACGGTCCATGGCTCTGTGTGTTCATTCTGTCTATGTGTTGTCTGTAGGGGTGTGCGATATATATCGTTTGCAATATTATCGTAATTGTTGTTTTAACAATATGCAATTTGACAATATCGAGTATTTTTGCAAAAAACAAACAAAACGCCTACAGAGTGCACGCACGCATTAGCCTTAACGTTACGTGGTGATTAATGAAGCGGGTTAATCTGTGCACGTGCGCATTTAGAGCGTGTTCTTTCACTGCATGATTCGGTCTATTAAAAGGCATTAAGAATGATCGCAAAATTCAAGATATGGGGGCAGAAAATTGATATATTTACGTTTCACATAGTTAAAATCACAAGAAGAGTGCCGTTTTTTCTTCAAAATAAGCACGATTACAAATTTGATATTGATTTTATACAACAGTTTAATAAACAAGTTAATATTAAGATACTAACCTTATAGACACCATATTGCCTGTTTTTGCTGCATTTCGCCAACAAAAAATTATTCCAAACAGCCACAGCACTGTTTTGCGTCTCTGAGCAACATGAGAGTGATTCGTTCCTGAATGATTCAATCGTTTAAATGATTCGGTTCAGTCGCATCACTTATTACCAGTGACTTTCTGCCACCTACTGGCGATTTAATTTCACATTTAAGTTTATTTTCGTTTTTAAAATAATTTTAAATATCAGTATTCAATGTTTTATGTTTAAAATGTACAAAAAATGATGCATGTGTAACTGGTTAAAGCACTTAATGTCCCTCTGAGCTGCATTAAATAGTGTAAATACATCTAAATGCCACTTCAGATGTAACTTCTGCAAAGATACATTTTTATAATACTGGTTTCATTTGTTTGATAACTGCCTAAATGTGTGTTATCTTAATTGACTGATTAAAAGTTACAATTTGACTTAAAAGATGTACGCTTTTAGAAAAAAAAGCTTTATTAAAGGTAAAAATCTATGTAAACTTAAATGAAAAGATTAATTAATTAATCACTGATGTGAACTGAGCACACAGAATATGAAGAATATCAAAAACTGCAGCTGTAGTCAGATATCAGCACAATAACACACTCTGCAAAATATCGTCTAATTATCGTTATCGAAAAAATCCCCCAAAATATCGAGATATCATTTTTTTTCAATATCGCACACCCCTAGTTGTCTGTGCTGATTGCTTGTCAGCGTTGCCCAGAAACCCCGGTGCTGATGAGCTAATCAGAGCGGCTGCACCTGATATTCATCTTGGCGCCTATATCTGCCGCTCTGTTTGGGGTAGCTGTTGTCAGTTCGTTGTTACTCATGCCTTGTCCTGTTCTTGTCTGTCTCAAGCGTTGTCTGCTGTTCCTGTGTCTCTTGCTGACTTAAGAGGACCTTATCACCGGGATTGGAGTTCCGGTACTCAGGCGCCCTGGACTTCTGCTCCTGCCGGGTTATCTCACTTGCTGCTGTCTCCACTATCCCGGATCAGCTATTGTTGCACATTAGTGCTCATGATTACTGCCAGTCTTTGTGAGCTTTAATAAACCACTTTATTTTCACTCGCAACTGGATTTTGAGTTTTTGCCGTGACAGTGGATGTATGTGAGCAACTAAACTAAAAACTTGTATGCAGCATGATTATTTTTTCAAACAGGATTAGAATGTATGTTACCTTGGTGACGCAACAGTTGTTGACAGCAAGATACTGTATGTAAACAAGGGAGAAAGCTGTATGGAGAAGGAGCATATCCACCTTTTTCCTTCAATCCCATTATGGGAGTAACTTTGTTAAATTGTAAACAATCAGCGAAATATTCGCTCAATGAATAAGCATTTTTAGAAACTGGGTGCAATGAGATAACATAATTCTACTCACCCTTCAACCATTAAACCTTAAAAGGACATTTAAAATTATAAAAGCTTTAACAAATCGCTTTTAACATACCATGAATAAAAATATAATCAGGAGAATCAATACATCACTCTGACTGATTATGATTATTTGTAGCGCAACCTTATGACTTGAAATTATCTGTTTTATTTTTTTTGAGTGAAACATTCCCTAACCGGAGGTGTCTGCCATAATTTAAAACAACTGATTTATAATAGATATAGAAAATGTGGATAAAAAGGTATATATTATCTTAGCTATAGGCCTATGTTTACTGGCTTAGTTTTATATCATTCATGTATGTAATATTCACTGGGTTGTGGACAATTATGTCCTCACTAGAGATCCAGAAGCATGGTTGACTACTGTTAAGGCCGAGAATTCCAGTAATGAAAAGTAATGAATCCAGTAATGAATATGAAAAGACAATGTAGAAAAGCTGAGCGGATGTGGCGGAAGACGAAACTTGAAATACACTATAGCATCTATAAAGACAGCCTTCATGCTTTCAATTTGGAACTAGCCACAGCTAGACAGACCTTCTTCTCAAACCTTATAAACAGTAACTTAAACAACACTCGCACTCTTTTTGCTACTGTTGAGAGACTGACAAACCCCCCAAGTCAGATTCCCAGTGAAATGCTCTCTGACAGCAAATGCAATGAGTTTGCTTCCTTCTTTTCAGAGAAGATCAGTAATATCAGAAAGGAGATTGGCACATCTTCCTGTAATACAGAGGTCACACAGATTCGACAGCAATCTCAAAAAGAAGTGACTATGTCTGTTTTTAAAACAATTGATAGCAAAATTTTGGAAGAAATGGTACAGCATCTTAAATCGTCAACCTGCTATCTTGACACACTTCCCACATCTTTTTTCAAAAGTGTGCTTAACTGTTTAGAAGCAGATCTCTTAGAAGTGGTGAACACCTCACTTCTTTCTGGGACTTTTCCAAACTCCCTGAAAACTGCAGTTGTTAAGCCCCTTCTGAAAAAGCGCAATCTTGATAACACCATGTTGAGCAACTATAGACCAATATCAAATCTTCCTTTCATAGGTAAGATTATTGAAAAGGTAGTTTTTAATCAGCTGAACAACTACTTAAACTAAAATGGATACCTGGATAATTTTCAATCTGGTTTCCGCGTGCATCACAGCACAGAGACAGCACTCATTAAGATAATAAATGATATTCGCTTTAATTCTGATTCTGGCAAAATATCAGTGCTGGTACTACTAGATCTTAGTGCTGCGTTTGACACTGTCGATCATAACATACTTCTAGAGAGACTGGAAAACTGGGTCCGGCTTTCTGGTATGGCACTCAAATGGTTCAGGTCATACTTAGAAGGGAGAGGTTATTATGTGAGTATAGGAGAGCATAAGTCTAAGTGGACGTCCATGACATGCGGAGTCCCACAAGGCTTAATTCTTGCACCGCTCTTGTTTAGCCTGTATATGCTCCCACGAAGTCAGATAATGAGGAAGAACCAAATTGCCTATCACAGCTATGCTGATGATACCCAGATCTACCTAGCCTTATCTCCAAATGATTATAGCCCCATTGACTCCCTCTGCCAATGCCATTGATGAAATTAACATTGATGAAATTAACTGATGAGAATTAAACAAAATTTTCTTCAGTTAAACAAGGAGAAAACTGAAGTCATTGCATTTGGAAACAAAGATGAAGTTCTCAAGGTGAATGCATACCTTGACTCTAGGGGTAAAACAACTAAAAATCAAGTCAGAAATCTTGGGGTGATTCTGGAGACAGACCTTAGTTTTAGTAGTCATGTCAAAGCAGTAACTAAATCAGCATACTATCATCTCAAAAACATTGCAAGAATTAGATGTTTTGTTTCCAGTCAAGACTTGGAGAAACTTGTTCATGCCTTTATCACCAGCAGGGTGGATTATTGTAATGGTCTCCTCACCGGCCTTCCAAAGAAGACCATTAGACAGCTGCAGCTCATCCAGAACGCTGCTGCCAGGATTCTGACTAGAACCAGAAAATCTGAGCATATCACACGAGTCCTCAGGTCCTTACACTGGCTTCCAGTTACATTTAGGATTGATTTTAAAGTACTTTTACTCGTTTATAAGTCACTCAATGGTCTAGGACCTAAATATATTGCAGATATGCTCACTGAATATAAACCCAACAGACCACTCAGATCATTAGGATCGAGTCAGTTAGAAATACCAAGGGTTCATACAAAACAAGGGGAGTCCGCTTTTAGCTATTATGCCGCCCGCAGCTGGAACCAGCTTCCAGAAGAGATCAGATGTGCTAAAACATTAGCCACATTTAAATCCAGTCTCAAAACTCATCTATTTAGCTGTGCATTTGCTGAATGAGCACTGTACTATGTCCTAACTGACTGCATTGTATTTTATGTATAATCCTTTTCTATTTAACTGTTTTAAATTTCATTTTAAATCAATTTCTATATCATTTTAAAATTCCTTGTTTTATTATTTTTAATTCCTTGTTTTTATTGCTGTGAATGATTATTTCACTTTCTTTTATGTAAAGCACTTTGAATTACCACTGTGTATGAAATGTGCTATATAAATAAACTTGCCTTGCCTTGCCTTGCCTAATGGTTTGTAATCCTTCCAAGCAATTAGAAACTTTCTTTACTGTGCTTGGAATGGTTTGAAACCATGGTGGAAAAGTGGCTTTAGTTACCGTACTGAGAAGTCTGACCATAATCACACCGAACCGTGCTCAAGTGGAAATTGACCATTCCTCACATTTCCAGAAATTAGTGCACATGATTCAAACTTTGGTCCTGAAGGGCCACTGTCCTGCAGAGTGTAGCTCCAAACAGCTCCAAAAAACCTGCCTGGAAATTTCTAATGACCCTGAAGACCTTGATTTGCTGATTCAGCTGTGTTTAGTTAAGGTTGGAGCTAAACTCTTCTGGTTTCTCTGGTGTTGTTTTCTAGTACTTGCTTCTTGTATATTCGCAACCTTTATTGGAATAACCAGTGATATTATCGGATACGTCTTTACCACTGAAGAGTAAGTAGAATAAGAAATAATCTAGTGTTCTGTTAAGATTTTAACAAAATAACATTTACATGTACAATATCTCTCTCTCTCTCTCTCTCTCTCTCTCTCTCTCAAAGGGAAATAGTGCTCAGAGTATCAGAGGTCATGGTCATGTACAGCTTCTTCCATATATTTGATGCCATTGAGGTGGGCTTGTGATTTTTTTTTCTTTTTCTTCTTTGTTTTGACCAAATTGTTATCTGTCTGTTTGTTTATTTATTCTTGAGAGAGAGAATTAGATTTTTAAAATCCAAATCAAATCCCATTTTCAATAGCTCTTCTGTCTTCTGTCTACAGTGGCTTTCCTGTACATTACAAAAAAAATAATAATAAATGAATAAATACATAATCATCTGTAAAATAGTATACTTTTAGCAACAAAAAATGCATAACACATGCAGAATGCATCCTAAACTAAGTTTAGTGTCTTATTTCCTTCTTCAATCTTACCTAAAATATGTTTTATTTTTATAATCAAACAAAATGTTGTGAGTTTTAATAACAGAAAAAATTAAAGAGCATAAAATGTGTGATATTTCAATTTCAGGTTCTTTCTATTTAATTTTTTTATTTAAGATATTCAAGATATTGAGAATGTCTGATAAGATCCAGTTGATAGGTTTGTTTTTCTGTCTGTAGGGCATTACAGGTGGAATTGTTAGGGATGCTGGAAAGCAGCTGCATGGTTCTCTTTGTGACATTGTAGTATATTATTTTGTGGGACTTCCAGATGGTGTCTCTTTGATGTTTGCTCTCAACTTGGGCATAATTGGTAAATGACTTGAAATTGTTGAACTATTTGAAGGATTAATCTCAGATGCCACACTAAACATGAATTTCCTCTTGTTCTCTATTGCTAGGTTTGGGGACTGGGTTCTTTGTGTGTGCCTTCACACAATCTTTGTTCTTCGTCACCCTCATTTGCAAACTGGACTGGAAAAAAAGTCACACACGAGGTGGGGCATTTTTCTTTATTCTCATCTGTATAGTTTATTTTTACATGATAATTTCAGTTTTTATTTCCTTATGCTCAGGCCTTGATCAGAGCAGGTGTACAAGCCCCTCAGACCAAAGATGAATCTTATGCTATGGAAAATAAGGGCTGCACAGAAGGTACTTTCTGTCTACGGTATATGATGACTTTAATGATGAACACAAAATGTTTCTTTCATCATAGACTTTCCACTGTTGACTGATTATTCTACAGAAGTACCACAGATGTCCCAGCACAATGAAGCATGCCAGACAGATGCAAACACAGACCTTGAAGGGCTCGGAAAAGGAGAAGGAGGAATAACCGTTGCTGGTACAAAGGTCACAGTTGGCACAGTCTTGACCACAAAACAGCTGGTTGTTCGTCGAGGCCTTGCTGTCTTCTTCATGCTGCTTATATTAGCTGGAGGGATTGTGTTAAATGAGGTGCTCATTGGAATTCTCAGATGAGCACAATTAATGTTACTTCATCCTTCTGCCAAAATATTCATATCATTTTATTATAGTGTGTTGCTACATGGAGTCCTTGAGTTACGACAATAACTACAATAGACTACAGTAATTATAGTGATTTGTGTTACGCTTACTAAAACAAGTTACCAGGCAAATATCCACCAACTAGCAGAGGTCACCAAACTTGATCCTGGAGGGCCTGTGTCCTGCAGAGTTTAGCTCCGACTTGCCTCAACATACCTCCCTGGAAGTTTCAAGTATACCTAGTGAGACATTGGTTAGCTGCTTCAGGTCTGTTTGATTAGGGTTAGAGCTAATCCAGGACCGTGTCTGATGACCCCTGACCAACTAGTTTTATTTACTCACCAAAGTCACTTTTTGCACACATTTTGCACTTACCAAGAGTTAATTTTGGTTCTTGGTTATATGTTTGTGACTTTCTTTAAGATATTTGTAAGATAATAATTTGTGATGTTGATAGGCTAAATGTTCATTATGGTTGTTTGCAGATGTCAGCTATTTCAGTTGTCAGTTATTAATTAAAGAAGAAACAGGTACAAATTAAAGAGTTGCGTAATTTTTCTGTCTTGTTTGTCTATTTAAAGGGACAGGTCACCCAGAAATGAACATTATTTAATAATTTAATCAACCTCCACTTGTTCCAAACCTGTATAAGTTTCTTTCTTCTGTCGAACACAAAAAAATATATATATTTTGAGGACTGTTGGTAACCAAACAGTTGAAGGAAGCCATTGACTTCCATAGTATATTTTTTTCCATATGTTTTAAAGAATATATTTTGTGCTCAGCAGATGAAGAAACATATACAGGTTTAGAACAATTGAGCGTGAGTAAATGATAACAGAATTTTCATTTTTGGGGAAACTATAACTTTAAATGATGTCATGCAAACAAATATGAAAGACCATGTAGTGATTTATCTTTTTCTCACTCTTTTCTGCAGTTTTACAGTAGTGAATAATTCTTCACATAGTGAATAATTAATTTGTCAGTGAACGGTACTGTGTGCTTCATGCCCATATTAAGCAAAGAATAAATTACCATTTAGAAATCATTAAGAAATGAAAATCTTATGTGTATGTGCTTATCCATACAAGTATATATATATATATGAAGTATTATATTAAAGCTGCACTATACACAATAAAACTGCTCCTTGAGAAAGAACAGCAGAAATTAATTAATATACATATATATATTCAACCACTGGAGCTATTTTTTTCATGTTTGGATATGATGTGACAAGCCTGCATTTATATTTTTAGCACTCTGTCTTATTAACATTTTTAATAAAATAAAGAATGCTTTCAGTAGTATATAATATTATGCTTTATTTTTGTTATGATAAATACATTTACAAGGAACACTACAACCTTTTTAACAGCTTCATATAACCAGATATATAAAAAATGCATACAATTTGAACTTGGTTTGCTAAGAAGTGAAATAACATATACTGCACATAAACTACTCAGTAGTCTCACTCAGCTGTATTTTGGCCTGCACAGCTGGGTTTGTAGTGTGTCCCAAATTTGTAGAAGTCCATTGTACTATATAATGTACGTCGAGAGAAATTATCTTTTGTAACCCATCAACTGTTATTTGTGGTAGGATGGAAAAGCTGGCAAAGAGGCATTTTTTTCTCTCTCTTAAATAACACTGACGAATATATTTTTGGTGGTATTGGATGATTGACCCACTCGTGGTCCCAAATTTTTTGAAATGAGACCTTGTTAAGATGGATCAAGTTAGAGTTAGCTCAACGTGGTGTTGAAGAAGATGTTAGAAGTGGAAAAAATTATTGAATCCATTGTTAGATTGCTTTGATGAGGACTTAAAGGCTCCGGAAGAGGACAAGCTATGTGCACAGTGACTCCAGCTATCAGGATCAGGACAGTGGTCAACAGCGTAAGTCCCCGTCTGAGCACAAGCTTGTTCGTAGAGAGCAAGACTTTAGGTTGGGTTTCTCCATATTCACTCGCCATCACTAGTTTACTTTGCTCTTGGGTGCTCACTTGGACATAGCCGGCCACTTCAGGTCTATTACTTGTTAGCTGGGACTAAAGAAGCAAAGCATAATGTAATTATTGAAGCTATCGTCGCCGGGATTTGAGAATAGTTTTAATTTCAGGACACACATGATTGACTTGGAGATTGGCAGGGGTTCCCAAACTTTTTCATCAGCTGAACCTCTTAGACATAAACTATTTACTTGAAGTACCCCCTGATAATGTAAATTAAAGAAAGAGTTCACCCAAAAATAAAACATTGCTGAAAATGTACTCACCCTCAGGCCAGAAGTTGTAGATCAGTTTTCATTGGAACATATTAGAGAAATGTAGTGACATGTTCACCAATGGATCCTCTGCAATGAATGGGTGCTATCAAAATTCAATCAGCTGATACAAACCTCATAATAATTCATAAGTAATCCACATGACTGCTGCAAGTTTGCAAGAAACAAATCCATCATGAAGGTATTTTAACTTTAAACCATTGCTTCTGGCAAAAATTTGAAAATAATACTTCCTTGAGCAAAAAAGTTTCACATCAAAATCAACAAAAATATTTGTTTAGAACTGTTTTTGGACTGTTTTCACTTGTAAATGGTGCTTGATCTGTGGATATTTATCTCCTGATTCAGATTAAACTTTTCATACGCTTTTCACTGGAGAAAGCAATTTTATGGATAGGACTCACATTTAAGCGAGATGCAGCAATTTGAAGTTAAAAATGTCTTGATGGATTTGTTTATTTCAAACACAGCTTTTCACCTCACAAGACATTAACTTAAAGACTAATGGAGTTGTGTTGTGAATTTTTGTGATTAATCAGCTGTTTGGACTCTCATTCTGACGGCACCCATTCACTGCAGAGGATCTATTAGTGAGCAAGTGATGTAATGCTAAATTTCTCCAAAATCAATTTTGATGAAGAAACAAACTCATCTGCCTCTTGGATAGCCTGAAGGTGAAAACATTTTCAGCAAATTTTCATTTTTGGGTGAACTATATTTTTTATATATTTTAGTAATTTAACAACATTTGCATATATATGGTTCTCTGATGTTGGCTATTTGTTGCTCGACATGCAAGTAAATAGCTATAAAGTTTCAACTCTAATTACAAAAATGAAGACAGCAATACATTCCTGCTGAAAATTACAATTGTTCTGGAAAATAAAAATATATATTTGTTAATTATAATAATTTTGCTTTACAAGTTACAATACTAATATTGATGTCTTAAATTCTTCACTTTCAATTGTCCAAACCCTCAAACTTTAAACATTCAAAATCCTCAAGCTTTTATTTTGGTAGAACACTGCTGAAATGCTCTAAATTTTTGTAAATTATGTGAATGTATAAATAAACTGACTACATGTCAGACTTTGTCTTCCTCTGCCTTTGTTTCCTCACCGTTATTTGGTCTGTCCTGTTCCCCATCATTAGTTAATTAGTCTCCATCTGTGTCTTGATTTCGTCCCAGGTGTTTCCAGTTATGTCTCCCTATATATAGTCTGTTCTGCCCCATGTTTCCTGTGGATTATTGTTAATGTCATTGTACAAGCCTGTGTCGATGTCCTTACCTGTGTTCCTGTGTCTCCTCCGTTCGTCCTCCATTAAATACCCCGTTTGTGATAATCCTCGTCTCCTCGTTCCTGGATCCCCGTGTGTACCGTGACACTACAGTGCATGTTATGTAGCCAAATTTTTGAGATAGGGATTGCTGCACTTACTGTTGACCCAAGAAGTTCTTAGATATTAAATTAATTGGATCACAAGCTGCTCATGTGAACACTGTGTTGCTTCGCTTTGAAACATGTAGATTTAATCAAATCTCAGGCATTTATTTGATACATTTTGTTATATAATTCATTATTAGAATTTCATCAAATCAAGAACCCTCTGCAGTTCCTCCAAAAACCCAGTTTGGGAAACCCTGGATGCTGAGATTACTGTAATACTTACTTTGTTTCCAGTTATGTCATCCCAATGTTCAGGGATACTTGCTGTAGCTCCAGTATCAAGTGTTTGTTCATCATTGTCCTGCCCTTCAGAAAGCAGCATATCAAGGACTGCCTGTCCTATCAATGGTTCCTTTTGAACACACACTACCTTTGCATGTTTGCCTGCACGTTTCTGAGCCTAAGGAAGGCATACGTCACTTTCGACAGCCTTTCACAATGGTAGCTTGGCCTGACCATGCAGGTTTGATTTGTTATGTCTTACCTGCTCTGTTACCTTCTTCCAGTTGAGCTTGAAGATGAGAGTGGTGAAGAAACAGCTCTGAATAATGACACAAATCAAGAGGCCAAGCCACAGACCTGAATGAGTGGGAAATTAAAATGGAACATGTTTCAAGTTTAGAACAGGTCATGGGAAGTAAACACTATCTGAATTGTATTACATGGCTGGTTTGGAGGAGAAAATATGCTACATGACCAGAGACCTGAATCACTAACAACAACATAAAATCTTGATGTGTTTAGGTTATGTATTGAAATTTGTTTTGTACAGAAACATACATATTGCCTATTTTATATTTTTGATGACTTTATTAGTAGTAGTAGTAGTATAAAATTTGGTTTACTGAATTTGTTAGATTAGTGTTTTGTTAGTGTGGATTAGTGTTTAGAAGTTTGGGGTTGGTAAGATGTTTTAATGTTTTTGAAAGATGTCTCTTTTGCTCACCAATGCTGCATTTATTTGATCCAAATTACATTAAAACAGTAATACTGTGAATATTATTACAGTTAAAAATTATTTGTTTCTATTCTAATGCATTTTAAATTGTAATTTATTTATTTGATGGCAAAGCTGAAATTTCATCAGTCATTTCTCCATTACTTGATCAATTTGTTTTATCCACACAATGTTTATTTATTAATTTAGTTACTATTTATTAGTTTTAGAATTCTTTGATGAATAGAGACATCTTTTGGAAAATTATATAGTCTTTACCGTTACTTTTGAACAATGTAATGCATCTTTATTGAATAAAAGTATTAACTTTAGTATGGTTTGGAGATTATAAAGAAGTATAACTAAATTGCAGGGCAAAACTTAGATGTCACATATCTGAATGGAGTTAAAGATCTGGGTTGGCTTGATATTTTGTTTTTTCTTTTTTTCACTTATTGTGGCTCATTTGAAACAACAGAATTTCTAATAAGATAGGAAATATGAATGAAAAGAATTAGAGATGGTACCAAGTATCCTGAGCTCGGTCAGAAACATCAGTGATATTCCTACTGGTAACCCAATGCAGTAGTAACAGATCAAGTTGGACAGTGCTGCTATCTTCTACTTCCTAGCACCCAGAAGAATCCCCGAACACACACACTAAAACACAAGACAAACTGGTCTGTTGTAGAGAAATGCACTATAGAGGCTTCAGAGTAATCAGTGAATTACATACTTTCACAAAACCAGGTTTCATGACATCACAAGAAATCCCTAGTAAAAGCATTTTAACTGATAATGTCTTGTAACCAGTGTTGGGGAAAGTTCCTTTTAAAAGTAAGACATTAAAGTGTTGTGTTACTCCCTAAAAAAGTGTAGCCCACTGGAATATAATTCTAGAATGTTGTGGGTTATATTGTTTAATTTACCGTTTGTGTAATGTAGTCTAACACTTCATATACTGAGTCACAAAATAAGTGTGATTTGTGTCTTTACGAATGCTGTTATTGGTATTAAAGATGATTGTGGTGCACAGGTAAAAAAACTAACTTGCTTTTGCCCTGAGAGTTAGGGTGATCGTTAATTTTATTGGTTTGTATGTGTTAAGTCCCTCCCTCGTGGGAAAATAAGAGTTTTTGATTGGGGAATGAGGGAGAAGAGACGGGCAGCTGAGGAGAGAGCTGATCAGAGCGATTTAGCTGACAGATTGCAGAAAATAAAGTAAATTAATCGATAGATCATCGTATTAATACTTTTGAAGTGTATATATATTGAAGCGCGGGGCGGGTTGGGGCGGGTAAAGAAATTGTCACTTTATTTGCGGGGCGGGTTGGGGCGGGTCATAAAAAAAAAACAAAAAAAAAACATGTATGTTGTGTGCAATTCCCTATATTAAATATTTGGGAATATCTATTTTCATATTTTATTAGGTTCTTTGATAAGGTTACAATACGAAAGCCTACGTAGCAACGTAACTTGCCTGATGTCCCCAAACCTTTGGCGTCACGTGACATGTCACGAAAGCGCCAAGCAGCTCCCGCCGCCAGCCACGACAACAAAAACAGAGAAATAAAAGTGAAGATGGAAGACTGCGCCGGGAGAGTCCTCGCGCTCGCGGGGCAGTACTGGAGTGGAGACATCTTTCAACTGAACGATAGCTAAGGTTTATCCAAAAAAAGTCGCTAGGTTTGTCAGTATGTACCTGTTGTGGGAAAAAAGCCGCCAAAAGGGTCTGAAAGTTGCTAAATATTGTGCTAAAGTCGCGCTCTTGTGTGTGAGATGCGGGAGCTGATGGCAGCAGGCGGTGGATATTGTTGCAGCCCGCCACAAGTAAAGAGAGAGAGCTTGTCTGTGGGAGTGTGGACCGTTCTTGAGCACACAGAACGAGCAGTGCGAAACGCGTCGGGCGAGGGGAGATTTTCCTCTAGTTAATCGATCGCGGATGGTTTCATTAACTCGGGCGGATAAAAAAAAAAAAGTGTAAGAGATAATAATAGTAATAAAAACCAAAATGTGTCACCAAATATACTTGGGCGGCCCGCCCAGGTAAAGTCTATGTGTGGGAAACACTGTCTATTTAATGGTCGCGGGTGCGGGGCGGGGCGGGTTGTAAAAATAGATACAGTGGTGCGGGGCGGGCTGGGGCGGGCCAAATTATTTCATAAAAGCGGGACCCGCGGGTTGGAAAAAAACCCGACCCGCGCATCACTAGTGTGTATGCATGAGTGGTGCAGTTAATTATTTTGTTAATATTTAAATTCGGAGTGTACGTTTTTCCGTTACCGCGGTTACGTCATTAGTTCGTAAATAGCAGACAGACTGTGCTTAAAGTTATCATCAAAAATAACTTTCCACAAAAAGGACTGAAATCTTTGTGAGTTCATCGTGTAATTGACCCGAGGGAGACCAGATAGCGTCTCAGATCACCGTGAGGTCTGAGATTCCTCTGGCTGCGTTGGAGTGACACACATCGGCTGACAGGGACAGCTCAGGACGAGCATCTGCAGGAGGAGACCTTCCACTGTGCTTCGCGATCATTTCACAGTCCCTAAAGTAATTCAGGTACACTTGTTTTCTTTTTGTTTTGCGCTCAGGAGAGTGAAGAGGCCAGTTTTCTGTTTCTACGGCCACTACGCACTCAAGCCACGATTCAGGCCTGCCCCGGGGTGGGTTGTGAAAGTGTGCGTGTGTGAAAGTGTGTGTGTGTGAGCCCACAGTGTTTAATATCAGTTAATATGGTGTTATTCAGCATGCATAAGAAATGTGAGTGTTCAGAGTAATATTTTGAAACACACAGTGAGTTATTCTATACATTTAATTTCAAGGGTGTTAGTTTGGTCACTTAACTCGAAGTGTGTTTGACTCAATTCAGGTCAATTCAGTATATCTTTCATCTGTGATATTTCCCTTTTTGGTGTTAAATTATACCAAACTTGAGATCATCTTGATTGTGTACTAATTTGCCAATTTAATCTTGAGCTATTTCTTACTCTTTAATTCTACTTTAATTAAATTATATATATTTTCTACTTCAAGTGTTTTATTTACTCAAAGGAGTTTATTCATAACCAGTGAACTTGGGTGAGCATAGATTTTATTCTGAGTAACTTTCTAAAAGAGAAGTATTTAATTCAGTGACATGAGAGGGGCCTTTTAATACAACATCTCTTAGGCACTAGTTTATTGAACCTGGTGCTGCCCTTTACTAAACCATAATAAAAGGAGGTAGGGGGCGCTACACAATTTGGGGGCTCGTCCAGGATCTCCCTCTGATAGGTCACCGCTGTGTTCCTGAAAAAAGAAGACCGATTGAATCAGCCACGTCCAAGCCCATCTTGCCATCTCATTCTAAGTAACTGAGAAGTGAATAAACAGTTATCATGGCTCTGAGAAAAGACCCCAGCCTGCAAACGGAGTTAATCAGCTGGTGCAAAGATGTTGGTGTTGATGAAAGTCATGCTTTAATGTTGATAAATGTACCTGTCCACACAGAAGTGGCCGAGATGGAAGAGGTAATGGAAACAGTGAAAGCCCTAGGGAGAGTTCGTGTCAGAGACACAAGAGAAGGACCTACCTCACTTTCTCTGTTAGTGTTGTGTGAGTGCAGACAAGCCATTGACCACACACACCTACCTGCGGAAGTGTCACCTGGCGAGAGGAAAGAGCCATGGATCATCATAGCAGTCCTACCAAGGAAATCCGTAACTGACACTGCCTCTGGAGATTTTGCAGAGAGACTTACTAAGTTCCTGATGGAAGAAGGTAAATCACTCTGTGACGTACAAACATTGTTCACTCCCCGCAGCACAACTGACAGTTCTCCTGAGTCCATCATACGCGCCATGGGTGAGGTCCTGGAAAAGACTGTAAAGCAACCCAGTGACGCCAAAGCATAACGACGCCTGCGCATGTTTTCAGCCATAGTTCCTATCCCCCCAGGAGAGGAGAATATGGAGACATGGATTGAACAAGCGAGGCTTATGATAACAGAGTGTGAATGCTCTGAAAAAGACAAACGACGACGAATTGTAGAAAGCCTGAAGGGACCTGCATTGGAGATCATAAGAGCTGTCCGGTTTTCTAATCCTGAGGCTAGTGCACTTCAGTACTTGGAAGCATTAGAGAGCACATTCGGAGCATCTGAGTCTGGTGAGGACTTATATTTCAAGTTTCGTCTTATGCGACAGAGCACTGGAGAGACTCTATCTGAATTTCTGAGAAGAATAGAGAAGATGCTCAGCAAAGTAGTAGAACGTGATGGGTTGTCTCCAGGACTTGTGGATAAAGTAAGAATTGAACAGCTTATTCGAGGGGCAGTGAACTCTGATATGATGTTGCTCCAACTGCGACTAAGAGAGAGAAAGAATCACCCACCTTCTTTTCTGAGTCTGCTGAAGGAGATACGTGAGGCAGAGGAGAGTGAGGCATCTCGACACCGAATGTCAGCTAAAGCAAAAGCCATACATTGCCATGAAGAGGAAAGAGCCAGCACCTCTGTCATCCAAGAATTCAAGGCCGAGATTCAAGAGTTAAGAACACAGATATGTTGAGGTGAGTCAAAAACAGTGTCTACTTCATCCCTGGTAATTAAACCAAAAGAAAAACAGATACAGCAGACTGGAAACCCTGACAATTCTGAAGTCCAAGATTTAAGAAAACAGGTCCAAAATCTGCAGCAGCAGTTGGCCATTATGAGTGTTAGCTCTACTCAACCCTCATCTCAATTTCCAGAGACGCGGCCAAAGCTCTCCAATTTGTTCACGACCCTGAAAGGAAAGTCAGCTAAAACAAGAGATGATTACTTCTGCTACAGATGTGGAGAGGACGGTGATATTGCGACAAAATGTCAAGCTCCACCAAACTCGGATCAAGTCCTTCAAAAACTGATTCGTTCTCTGCGGCAAATAAAGAGTGAGAAGTATGAGATTGACGAGAACAGCAGAAATAATAATCAAGCCTGTTTCTCCAAAAGGAGTCAGACAGACATCAGTGAGTTCAGCATTCTTCCCAAAGGCCTAGTTGGACCGGCCTCAACTGTGGAAGTGAAGCTAAATGGACACGTATGTCACGCCCTGTTGGACACTGGATCACAGGTGACGATCGTGTTTGACAGCTGGTTTTCCAGAAATCTTCCTGATATGCCCATTTACCCCCTGACTGGATTGTCAATATGGGGGCTCAGTTCATCTAGTTATCCATATAAGGGGTATATAGTTGTCGATGTCACATTCCCTGCTTCTGTTACTGATGTGGAAGAGTCACTGTCCATTCTTGCCCTCGTATGCCCTGATCCTCAAGGTCCTCCACAAGTGCCAGTTATAATTGGTACCAATGCCAGTTTCTTCAAACGACTATCTATGCTCAGTCAAGGTATGGATGGATCCAGTGTCGCACATGCTTTGTAAATCCAGACCCGACACACTACTATTCATCTGCCCCAGCTGCGAGAGAATGAGAAACTCCCTGACAAGCCTGAAGGAAAGGTGCTGTGGATAGGACCTGGTGACTGTGTGGTACCGCCCAGAGGGGAAGTACATGCCATCTGTCAAATGGAAACTGACAAGCCTCTGAGAACTGAGATCTTCATTGTAGACACAGCGGAAGAAGACCGTCTTCCAGCTGGAACATTCATTACCCCTTTAGTACTTCCGTCTTCCGCAGTAGATGGGAATAATATCCAAGTCCTGGTCCATAACGAAACATCTAAGGAAATTTATATTCCTTCAGGAACAGTAGTCGCCCATGTATATCCCACAGACACGCTCACAGTGCCTTCCGTAGGCTCCAACAGCTCCAAGGTAATAGACCCAAAGTTGTTTGATTTTGGCGATTCATCTATCCCTGAGGCCTGGGAACAAAGACTGTGTCAGAGGCTGTCTGCCAGAGGAGATGTGTTTTCCACCAATGAGTGGGACGTTGGATTAGCCAGCGGGGTCGAGCATCACATCGGGCTGCGAGACAGCAAGCCATTCAGAGAACGATCCAGACGCATTGCTCCTGCGGACATCGAGGATGTACGACGCCATATTAAAGAACTGTTAGCGGCAGGAATCATTAAGGAGTCGAGGAGTCCATATGCATCGCCCATAGTAGTTGCACAGAAGAAGAGTGGGGCAATCAGGATGTGCATTGACTACCGCACTCTAAACGCTTGTACAGTCCCTGATCAGTACACCACTCCCCGGATCGATGACGCCCTGGACTGTTTGGCTGGTAGTAAATGGTTCTCCGTACTGGACCTCCGCAGCGGATATTATCAAATAGCCATGGCGGAGGAAGATAAAGAGAAGACTGCATTTATCTGCCCCCTTGGTTTCTTTCAGTTTGAGCAGATGCCGCAAGGGATTACTGGAGCTCCAGCCACATTCCAGCAGTTAATGGAGAAAGCCGTCGGTGACATGCACCTCCTCCAAGTAATAGTCTACCTCGATGACATCATTGTGTTTGGACGTACACTTGAAGAGCATGAAGAGAGACTATTAAAAGTCCTAGACCGTCTGCGAGAGTGTGGCCTGAAAGTCTCGATTGACAAGTGCCAGTTTTGCCAGTCCCAAGTCCGTTACGTGGGGCACATTGTGTCAGCTGCTGGAATATCACCAGACCCAGCCAAGATTGAAGCAGTAACTCGCTGGAAGATGCCCACCGACCTGAAGTCACTGAGATCTTTCCTGGTTTTTGTGGGTTTTATCGACGCTTTATAAAGGGTTATTCATCTATTGTGAGGCCGTTGACTGAACTCACCAAAGGGTATCCGCCAACTTCTGGTCACAACAAGAAGGCAAAGAATGGAACGAAGTACTTCAAGGAATCCGAACCATTTGGAGAACGCTGGGATGACGCATGTACATCAGCCTTCCACAAGATCATTCATTCCCTCACACACGCGCCAGTACTGGCTTTTGCCGATCCCACCAAACCATATATCCTTCATGTAGACGCCAGCATGAATGGGTTGGGCGCTGTACTGAATCAGGAACACCCGAATGGTTTAAGACCCGTGGCTTACGCAAGCCGAAAACTGAGTTTATCCGAACAGCGTTACCCCATTCATCAGCTGGAGTTCCTGGCGCTTAAATGGGCCGTTGTGGACAAGTTCCATGACTACCTGTATGGTGCACAGTTTGTGGTTAAAACAGACAACAATCCACTCACCTATGTCTTGTCAACTGCCAAGTTGAGTACAACAGGTCATCGCTGGTTAGCCGCTCTATCAACCTACAACTTCAGTTTGCAGTACAAGCCAGGAAGTCACAACATCGATGCGGATGTGCTGTCCCGTTATCCCTATGGATCAAGCCATGACTCTGGATGGAAAGAGATACCCAAATACGGGGTGAAGGCCATCTGTCAATTAGCTGTAACTGAGGAAAGCGAAGAGTCATCCTTGCGACTGGTAGACCAGCTAGGTGTTTCACCTCAGAGCGTTCCGGAGGCTTTCTCTTGTCCTACAGCCCTTGGTATTTGTCCGATGGAACAACTGACTCATGCTGAGTTAAGGAAAGCGCAAGAGGAGGATGCGGTAATTGGTAAGTGTGAGAGATGTGGAGATGTGGGAAAATACTTACCGTTGCAAAGAGTTACGATTCCACCGTTGCTCTGCTACAGCGTCAAGGTCCCAAGTTGATGATCCAGAACCAACTTCTGCACCGTGTCACAAAAAGTTCCTGTGGGAAAGAAAAGAAACAACTCGTCTTACCTGCAAAGTACTGGTCTCAAGTCCTGCATTCCTTGCATGATGATTCAGGCCATTTAGGAGTAGAGAGAACTAGAGAACTCCTGAAGGATCGCTTCTATTGGCCTAGAATGTCTGTGTACATTGAACATTATGTCAAGAATTGTGGGCGTTGTATAGCACGCAAGACATTACCCAAGAAGGTTGCACCCTTACATCACATGACCAGCAGTGGGCCTTTCGATTTAGTGTGTATCGACTTCTTGTCAATTGAACCCGATTCAAGAGGCATGGGTAATGTCTTAGTTGTCACAGATCACTTCACACATTACGCCAAGCGTTTGTACTAAAGATCAGAAAGCTTTAACAGTGGCGAAGATACTGTGTGACAAATTCTTTGTTCACTATGGCCTACCCTCCGTATCCATTCAGACCAGGGGCGGGATTTTGAAAGTGGTCTCATAAAAGAGCTGCTAAGAATGCTCGGGATACGAAAATCACGAACTTCATCCTACCATCCCCAAGGCGACCCACAGCCTGAAAGGTTCAACAGAACGCTTCTTTCCATGCTTGGTACGCTGGATCCTGCAGAGAAGAGCAGATGGAGTCAACACGTTAATCGATTAGTACACGCCTACAACTGTACTAAGAACGATGCCACTGGGCATTCACCATATTATTTGCTCTTCGGAAGGGAGGCTCGTCTGCCAGTGGATCTGTGTTTTGGGACGTCGCCTGATGGGGTGGGAATCAGTAACCATCACCAGTATGTGGAGAGAATGAAGTCAGAGTTGCAGAGAGCATATCAGTTAGCAACTGAAACTGCCCGGAAAAGTCAACAGAGGAACAAACGGTTGTATGACAAACAAGTGAAACATCAGACTCTGGAAGTGGGAGATAGGGTGCTGATAAAAAATCTGGCACTGACTGGAAAGCACAAACTTGCCGACAAATGGAATTCTGTACCATACCTGGTGATAGAAAAGCTGAAGAACATACCTGTTTACCGTCTGAAACCTGAATCAGGGATGGGAGGTGTAAGGACTTTACACAGAGATCATCTTTTACCTGTTGGGGGTGAAGTGAGGTTGTCCGTTCCTGAAGTCTCAAGGACAGTTTCTGCGCCGCCGGAGACCAGGACAAGAACTGTGGAGAGAAAACAAAGAAAAGAGTTAGGAGGAAGGAAGGTGACACAGAGTGAAGGAGCACCCAGAACTGAGTCTGAAAGTGAGGAGGATGATCTGTGGTATTGCTACCCGGATAGAATAGAGAGACAGCCCAGGCCAGAGAGTGATGCACAAGATGGATCTGCTGTGGAGAAGGACACCGTTTACCGTGGAGGTGAATTGGATCGACCCCATGCAGAAGCTGCTGAGCCGACGTTCACTGCAGAAGGCCACGCAGAACTACCAGATCAGAGTCCAGTAGAAATGGGAGATCCCGGTGCAGATAATACTGCCAGAGAGGTAGTAGAGCCTGTCCATTCCCACCCCAAAAGAAACAGAAGACCTGTAGTCAGATTGAGCTATGACAGCTTGGGCCGGCCCACTAACCGACCTTTAACCCTGGTTCATAGAGGAATGGTCATAAATGTTGAGGGTGGGAAATCAGAAAAGAAATAATCTCATGGGGTCATGAGATCTTTAGAAGGGGAAGCATGTAGCCCACTGGAATATAATTCTAGAATGTTGTGGGTTATATTGTTTAATTTACCGTTTGTGTAATGTAGTCTAACACTTCATATACTGAGTCACAAAATACGTGTGATTTGTGTCTTTACGAATGCTGTTATTGGTATTAAAGATTGTGGTGCACAGGTAAAAAACTAACTTGCTTTTGCCCTGAGAGTTAGGGCGATCGTTAATTTCATTGGTTTGTATGTGTTAAGTCCCTCCCTCCTGGGAAAATAATAGTTTTTGATTGGGGAATGAGGGAGGAGAGACGGGCAGCTGAGGAGCTGATCAGAGCGATTTAGCTGACAGATTGCAGAAAATAAAGTAAATTAATCGATAGATCATCGTATTAATACTTTTGAAGTGTATATATTCCGTGTGTATGGATGAGTGGTGCAGTTAATTATTTTGTTAATATTTAAATTCGGAGTGTACGTTTTTCCGTTACCGCGGTTACGTCATTAGTTCGTAAATAGCAGACAGACTGTGCTTAAAGTTATCGTCAAAAATAACTTTCAACAAAAGGACTGAAATCTTTGTGAGTTCATCGTGTAATTGACCCGAGGGAGACCAGATAGCGTCTCAGATCACTGTGAGGTCTGAGATTCCTCTGGCTGCGTTGGAGTGACACACATCGGCTGACAGGGACAGCTCAGGACGAGCATCTGCAGGAGGAGACCTTCCACTGTGCTTCGCGATCATTTCACAGTCCCTAAAGTAATTCAGGTACACTTGTTTTCTTTTTGTTTTGCGCTCAGGAGAGTGAAGAGGCCAGTTTTCTGTTTCCACGGCCACTACGCACTCAAGCCACGATTCAGGCCTGCTCCGGGGTGGGTTGTGAAAGTGTGCGTGTGTGAAATGTGTGTGTGTGAGCCCACAGTGTTTAATATCAGTTCATATGGTGTTATTCAGCATGCTTAAGAAATGTGAGTGTTCAGAGTAATATTTTGAAACGTACAGTGAGTTATTCTATACATTTAAATTCAAGGGTGTTAGTTTGATCACTTAACTCGAAGTGTGTTTGACTCAATTCAGGTCAATTCAGTATATCTTTCATCTGTGATATTTCCCTTTTTGGTGTTAAATTATACCAAACTTGAGATCATCTTGATTGTGTACTAATTTGCCAATTTAATCTTGAGCTATTTCTTACTCTTTAATTCTACTTTAATTAAATTATACATATTTTCTACTTCAAGTGTTTTATTTATTCAAAGGAGTTTATTCATAACCAGTGAACTTGGGTGAGCATAGATTTTATTCTGAGTAACTTTCTAAAAGAGAAGTAATTAATTCAGTGACATCAGAGGGGCCTTTTAATACAACATCTCTTAGGCACTAGTTTATTGAACCTGGTGCTGCCCTTTACTAAACCATAATAAAAGGAGGTAGGGGGCGCTACAAAAGTAACTACATTTACTTAACTAAAGTAATGCGTTATGTTACTTTCATATTACTTTCACGTTACTTTTTAAATATGAGCAGGGCTTGATTGTTTTTAAAATAAGAAATTATATGTATAGCAAATGTAAAAGCCCTTTCACACCAAAAAGTGTAATGAATAAGCCTCAGGCTGAAGGAAAAGTAAATTCACGTCTGTACAGTAGAACGCAGGAGAAGAAGGATCACCACTTTTCAGCAATAAAAAAAAACAATTCAATTCAATTCAAGATTATTTGTATAGCGCTTTTTACGATACAATCGTTGCAAAGCAACTTCACAGGAAATTAAGTTTCTAAAATAGATTTATATTGTAGAAACTCAATATATTTAACTTATGGCAAAATTTGGTTAATTCAGTATAATCGCTGAGGGTTGTGTAATTCCTAGTTACCACGGGTTGATAATCCCGTGGCAGAAACATATAAACAAATAAAGATAATTAGCATAGCAGTTGTTCCATCCAGGAACAGCCCTGGATGAAATTATCAGTTCAACCCAAGCTAAAGCATAATAATGTGTGTTTGATCAGATATACCTGCAGTAAAAGATTGTGAGATGCATTATATGAATGCTTGGCTAAAGAGATGTGTCTTTAATCTAGATTTAAATAGAGAGAGTGTGTCTGAACCCCGAACGTTATCAGGAAGGCTATTCCAGAGTTTTAGAGCCAAGTATGAAAAAGTTCTACCTCCTTTAGTGGACTTTGCTATCCTAGGTACTACCAAGAGTTCAGAGTTTTGCGACCTTAGGGAGCAGGTTGGATTGTAGCGTGATAGAAGATTAGTTAGGTACGCAGGAGCTAAATCATTTAGGGCCTTATAGGCAAGTAATAATATTTTGTAACTGATACGGAACTTAATATGTAGCCAGTGCAGAGACTGTAAAATTGGAGTAATATGATCATATTTTCTTGACCTGGTCAGGGCTCTAGCCGCAGCATTTTCAAAAGATAGGTTGCTGTCTAATACAACACCCAGATTTTTTACTGTAGAGGAAGTAACAGTACATCCATCTAGTTGCAAATTGTGATCCAAGATATTCTGTGTACTGTTTTTAGGTCCAATAAGTAATATCTCTATCTTATCTGAATTTAATAGGAGAAATTATGATTGGTCATCCAATCTTTTATATTTTTAACACACTCCGTTAGCTTAGATAGTTTAGAAGTTTCATCTGGTCTTGTTGAGATATATAGTTGAGTGTCATCAGCATAACAATGGAAACTAATCCCGTATTTTCTAATAATATTACCAAGGGTGATTGTGTAATGAAAATAGCAGAGGACCTAGGACAGATCCTTGTGGTACTCCATACTTTACAGGTGATTATTGAGATGCCTCCCCGTTTAAATAAACAAAGTGGTAGTGATCGGACAGGTAGGATATGAACCATGTTAAAGTCATCATCAGTTAAGACTACCTGAGAGACGAGTGTGTCACATGCGAGAGCCAGACTGCATCCTGTGGCTGTTGTGGTCACATTAACAGTCTGAGGGAGACAAATGATGATTAAGCGGTGCAATTACCAAACACTGTCTCCTTATCTCTCACTGCTTCCTTCTTGGAGATATAGATTGGATTTTCGATTGGTTCAACTTCCAAAGCACTCCTTGAAATAGGAAATAGCCTTGGTGTCCAAAAACAGATATGACAAGATACTGAGGCTTTAGATTTTTCAGTGAAATGTATGAGGGTCATTAGCATCAGAAGGATTTTAACATTTTTAATATAATAATATATTTGTATTATCAGAGATGTAATGACTGAAAGTAATGTCTTAAAATAAAATTAAAATAAAAGTAAACTGACAGAAAAATTTTACTGTACTTGTCACTGTCACTGGGGCATTACCTTCAATTCTGTACTGAATTTACTGAATTTCAGGACAATTACGGTACTAATATACAGGTGCATCTCAATAAATTAGAATGTCGTGGAAAAGTTCATTTATTTCAGTAATTCAACTCAAATTGTGAAATTCGTGTATTAAATAAATTCAATGCACACAGACTGAAGTAGTTTAAGTCTTTGGTGCTTTTAATTGTGATGATTTTGGCTCACATTTAACAAAAAAAAATAAAATCACTAACTCAACAAATTAGAATACTTCATAAGACCAATAAAAAAAATAAAAATATTTGTTTTAGTGAATTGTTGGCCTTCTGTAAAGTATGTTCATTTACTGTATATGTACTCAATACTTGGTAGGGGCTCCTTTTGATTTAATTACTGCCGCAATTCAGTGTGGCATGGAGGTGATCAGTTTGTGGCACTGCTGAGGTGGTATGGAAGCCCAGGTTTCTTTGACAGTTGCCTTCAGCTCAACTGCATTTTTTTTGTCTCGTTTCTCATTTTCCACTTGACAATACCCCATAGATTCTCTAAGGGGTTCAAGTCTGGTGAGTTTGCTGGCCAGTCAAGCACACCAACACCATGGTCATTTAACCAACTTTTGGTGCTTTTGGCAGTGTGGGCAGATGCCAAATCCTGCTGGAAAATGAAATCAGCATCTTTAAAAAGCTGGTCAGCAGAAGGAAGTGCTCCAAAATTTCTTGGCAAACGGGTGCAGTGACGTTGGTTTTAAAAAAACACAATGGACCAACACCAGCAGATGACATTGCACCCCAAATCATCACAGACTGTGGAAACTTAACACAGGACTTCAAGCAAATTGGGCTATTAGCTTCTCCACCCTTCCTCCAGACTCTAGGACCTTGGTTTCCAAATGAAATACAAGACTTGCTCTCATCTGAAAAGAGAGTTGCACCACTGGGCAACAGTCCAGTTCTTCTTCTCCTTAGCCCAGGTAAGACGTGCCAAATTCCTTGGCACGTCTGTGTGTGGTGGCTCTTGATGCCTTGACCCCAGCCTCAGTCCATTCCTTGTGAAGTTCACCCAAATTCTTGAATCGATTTTGCTTGACAATCCTCATAAGGCTGCGGTTCTCTCGGTTGGTTATGCATCTTTTTCTTCTACACTTTTTCCCTCCACTCAACTTTCTGTTAACATGCTTGGATACAGCACTCTGTGAACAGCCAGCTTCGTTGGCAATGAATGTTTGTGGCTTACCATCCTTGTGAAGGGTGTCAATGATTGTCTTCTGGACAACTGTCAGATCAGCAGTCTTCCCCATGATTGTGCAGCCTAGTGAACCAAACTGAGAGACCATTTTGAAAGCTCAGGAAACATTTGCAGGTGTTTTAAGTTGATTAGCTGATTAGCATGTCACCATATTCTAATTTGTTGAGATTGGGGGACCCAAATTGGTGGGTTTTTGTTAAATGTGAGCCAAAATCATCACAATTAAAAGAACCAACGACTTAAACTACTTCAGTCTGTGTGCATTTAATTTATTTAATACACGAGTTTCACAATTTGAGTTGAATTACCGAAATACATTTTCCGAAAAAAACTTTTCCACAACATTCTAATTTATTGAGATGCACCTGTACAATCCTTCAGGGTAGATAAGGGACAAAAGTGTGCATTTTCATTGTTTCCTTTTAACAATGACAATAAAAATATATTCTGTTATTCTATTCTATTATTTGAAAGTACTGCCCCATTGGCAATCTTTTATACCTCTCAAGGTAGTTTTTGCAACAACAAAAAAAATTCTGACAGCTCCATTAGATGGTGGATGAATTACCGCAGAGGCCAAGGCATATCCAGCCAATTTAGTATTTCCTAGGTGACCGCAGAATATCGTGATGACGAATGGCAGTGGAAGTTTAGGATCCTGAGATGAGCTGTGGAAGACGAAAATTCAGACATCAACAGGGAACGTAAGCAAAAAAAACAAAAACACAACAACACACACACAGAGACACGTTCATAGATCATCATGTATGAATCCTACAATAGACTATTTGAACTCCAGATTATGCCCATCAAAACAAATGTTAGTTTTGATATGAAATAAATGCAAAAAATAAATGTCATATATATATATATATATATATATATGGAAAAATAATTCCACTTTTATAATAAATACCAAAAATGAATCTATGTATTGTATATGTGTGGGTACATGTTTTATATGTGGTTATTTTTTTAATTGGCTAATTTGATTGATTTATTTATTTTTGGAGTACACAGACACCTAACTAAGATGATATAGAAGGATTTCAAAAATTCTTTATCTAGAATTAATAACCGAATGGGAGGGGCAGACCACAGGAATTCAGTTTGACAGTCTGATAAGCACTCTTCACAACTATAAACAGGAGCCATCATTTACATCCTCATCGATTATAAAATACCTATACTAACTCCAACACTAACGTCTCGGTTACATAGGTAACCCTCGTTCCCTGAAGGAGGGAACGGAGATGTATGTCGGACTGACCGAGGAATAGGAATCTCGCTAGAGAGGCCAATCTGCTTCGAGTGTAACTAAAATGAGCCAATGCACATTGGCATGCAATTGGACTAACCCCGTAGGGTTGAACTACATATGGAAGTACTGGGGTGACTACAACCTGACGAGAGGTGGGTTCTCCCCGAGGGAAAGAAACGGGCTTTGTTTAGGAGCAAACCGTGGAATAACACATATGGGAGGGTCACACATATGGAACCCAGCCTAAATCCGGTTCTCAAGGATACAACGAAGTAAAGGCCTGGCACCAGACGCTCCGCCACATCTGGCTGCCAAAGGGTGATCAGAGGACTCTACAGTGTCTGCCTTGTAGGGACTCTTTGGAGCAATAAGCGCATATAAGCACGCAGCAAGCCGACACTAAACCGGGGCCTCTCCATGCCCCTGACCTGAGGTGAGAACACGGGAGGAGACCGGCTTGACACGAAGGCTATAGAATCTAGCAAACGTGTTAGGTGTCACCCAGCTCTACAAATATCTGTCAGCGAGGCGCCACGAGCCAGCACCCAGGAGGATGCCATGCCTCTCGTAGAGAGGTCATGCAACCTGAGTGGGCAGGGCACACCTTGTGCTTGGTAAGCCAAGGGGATGGCATCCACTATCCTGTGGGCCATCCTCTGCTTGGAGACAGCCTTTCCCTTCTCCAGGCCTCCGTAACAGACAAAGAGCTGGTCTGAGGTCCTGAGGCTTTGAGTTCTGTCTATGTACAGTCGCAAGGCACAAACTGGACAGAGCAAAGCCATGGCTGGGTCTGCCTCCTCCGGGGGCAGTGCTTGCAGGCTCACTACCTGGTCCCTGAAGGGAGTGGTAGGAACCTTGGGCACATAGCCAAGCCGGGGGCTCAGTACCACGTGGTCGTCACTCGGCCCGAACTCTAGGCACGATTCGTCGACCGAAAATGCCTGCAGGTCCCCAACCCTCTTGATGGAGGCCAATGCAACCAGCAGCAAAGTCTTCATAGACAAAATCTTTAAGCCTGCTGACTACAAAGGATCATAAGGAAGCAATCTGGAGTGCTCGAAGCACCAGAGCAAGGTCCCAAGAGGGAATGGAGGGGGGTCGAGGAGATTTAATCGTCTCGCCCCCCTAAGGAACCTGATTACCAGGTCGTGCTTACCAACAGACTTACCATCGATGTGGTCGTGGTATGTGACAATAGCGGCAGCATGAACTTTGAGGGTGGAGGGAGACAGCCTACAGCCCTCTTTGGACCCGGGGATGATAGAAACTTCTCTTTGATTGAAAATTTGGGTACCGCTGGCTGATGGGCCAGTGGCGGAGCAGAAAGAAAAGGGACTCACCACCCAGTCCTCCTCCGGGGGAAGGAGCAGTGCAGTCACCATCTCCTGAAGAGCAGTCGCAATCATCTCCGGGTCGCCCGTCCTAGGGCCTCTTGCTCCTGGCTTTGCCACCCCTCTTGGCGGGGGCCTGGACAGGCTGGGGACCCCGCTTACGACTGGCTCCATGGTGCCGCTTGGGTGGAGGCTGCTGCTGCGGCGCAGGAGCGGGGCAGCCGGAGGGGGTCACCCTCAGTGACGAGCAGGCTGAGGTGCTGCCGGCAGCGGAGTGGATGCAACAGCGGACCGCCGTGGCAGGAAGTGATTGATTGCCTCAGACTGCTTCTGTACAGCCGAGAAGCTGCTGGGCGAAGTTCTCGACGCGTCGCCGGAGAGGCCAGTCTGGGACACGGGGGAATTAAGGAACCTGATTTTGTCGGTATCTCTCATGTCAGCCAGACACAGCCAGAGATGGCATTCCTGGATCACCAAAGTGGACATTCGCACGACCCACTGACCGCGATGTAACCTTCGTCACCCGGAGTGCGAGGTCCGTCGTTTTCCAAAAATGTTGTCATCGGTCCATGGAGGCA
Source organism: Ptychobarbus kaznakovi (assembly GCA_027422405.1). Lineage (NCBI taxonomy): Eukaryota > Metazoa > Chordata > Actinopteri > Cypriniformes > Cyprinidae > Ptychobarbus > Ptychobarbus kaznakovi. The sequence continues at coordinate 15,255,527 of CM049812.1, read as the reverse complement.
GAATCAATCGAATCAAATAGCGCTGAGACACTGATTAAGTAACCTGCTGCCTTTAGTCACCGAGGGAGCCCAAGAGAGGCAGGTCACAAGCAAGCTCTTTATAATTCCCTGTATGGAGTACAGCAGCTCTGAGGGGGGCTGTAAGGGTTAGCCTTTCATACTTCTTAAATGCAGCGGTAATCTTATCAGGAATGCCTGTGTAAATAACATATTGCTGTTCCTTTGAGGAAACCTTGCAAGAGCATTGCTTTCTAAGTTGTCAATTTTCTTTATGCAGCATAATGAGCAGGAAAAGCTTTACTTTGGGACAGATGATCCCTTTAACCTGTAAATATGGAGTTAAGTAAAGTATATACTTCCCACAAGGATAATATGTGTTAGAAAGTGTTTATTTAGCTCCTGTGCAAAGAGAATAATGTGTTTTAATGTTTGGCAAACTGACCTAAATCATTCAGACCACCTAAATATCACTATTTGAAACACATTACCTCTTGGTAGCTTGCCATGGATCTCCAGCACGAGCAGTCATGGTTGGCATATCACACGCAACCTTTGATCATTGACTTGCCCATATGGTTAAACAATAATGCTTAACCTCTGTCAACCTAAGTCTTGCACAACCTGTGCTGATTATTCAATAAACTAGACTTTTTGTAACTAGTCAAAAAAGTGTGTTCAAATATTATTACAACTACATATTTGTTGCTGAACAAAGATTCATCATGTAATAAGATGTAATATTAATAATAAAACTGCTTTAAGTATTTTTGAGAAAGAAAGAAAGAAAGAAAGAAAGAAAGAAAGAGAAAGAAAGAAAGAAAGACATGTTAAATTATTGTATGTACAGAAATATTTAATATGCTGCTTTTAAAAAAACATGTTAGGATCTAACGTAAAAAAAAAATCAAAAAGTCTTTATTTGTGAGTTATGTAATGTACAGTATGTGTTTACATCTCTATGGTAGTAAATTAAAACAACCTTTAGCCTTTCCTGTGCAAGTTATCCATGTCTTATCTGATATGCAGTGAGAAATGCTGAAGACTGAAAGGTGGAATGGGAGGGGAATAGAAGGAATGAAAGTTACTAACATGCAATAAAACAGTTTATCTTCTCTTACACATGCACATGCACAAATGCATACATACAGTACATTGTGTATGTATAGTATGAACATTGACATGAATACACTCACATTTTTAAGCAAAACTGTCAACTATCTACTAGACAAAATTACTAGCAACATGGGAACTACCTTCTCTAATATGGAAACTAGAAACTTGCCCCCTCTAATATGTTAGAAACTGTTGCCCCCATCAAAATTAAAAAAGGTATTTTTAGAGACAGTTGTGTTCTCGACTTGCATGTTGGACAGTTGTGGAGATTACTTTTCAATGTATATAAATGCAGAATTATATAAATTTCAAAAAGACATTGGACAATGTATATAAATTTACAAAAATGACGTTTACGTTTCCATGGCAATCAGTCACTCGGTTTGTCACGTCACGACACGCCCTATACTCGCACCCATGGTCCCGCGCTGTATTCAACATTCATAGAGGTCTAGATGAGTTCAAAGCAGCAAAAAAACTCTTCACTCCTTTTTTACGACAAAGTCAAGCAGCGTAAGTTGGCATGTGGTATCCGAATAGTGTTGCACAATGTTGAGTGACTCTGTCTATTGCTCTTGTTGAATAATTAGCAAGTTTTTATGTTAATTATATGATGAAAAAAAAGCTGCCTGGACAAACGTGCACTTATTTTCAGTGTATTTTTCAGCGTTGTGACATGTTTAACTCTGCCAATACTACATAATGCATTTCAATCAAGTATGCATGCATTGACGATCCGATATAGGAACGATCTTAATTTAGGGGTGCTCTTTCATTATAGCACTAATTTTGCGTTTTTATATGTTGTCAAGTATGAAAAAGAAACAGAAAGCCTAGGTTTGTCAGGGCAGAATCAGGATGATAAACTTCACAGGTGAGAACAGATAAGTGGCTTTTAACACCTGGCTGTTTTTATATTGTATACAATCTATTAATACACAAGTGTTTGTAGGATTATATATGGACCAATCATAAAAAAACACAATTAGTAAAATATAGAAAAAAAAATTAACATTAGTATGATAAACAACTTGGTATGGTATTCTTCATGACCATTTTTGCATCACATAATCCTACCTAATACCTAACTACAACCTTACAAGCTGTAAATGAAGAGTTTGAGGCAAAAGTCATAGTGAATATGTGTTCCTCATACTAAAGTGTTTAACCAATCATTTGTATCCCACATTATTTTTTTGTCCAGCAGTGTACTTAATGTGTTATTTTCTTCTGTATGTCACTATTCCCTGTATGTACATGTTTCAAACACTACTTTATTTAGACCGAGGCAGAAGTGAATTCAGAGTTAAGAGTGAATGAGGCAGAAAGTTTCAATGAGGCTTCAGAGGTAAGGACAGATTATTTACAGCATTATATAGAGATATTTCTTATACCTTTTAACATAGATTAATCAGACTAATTTGTACTTTTTTATACTTCAGTTTTAAGTAGCTTTATATATTTAGATATGTTAGCTTTAATACTGTGTCAAAAAGCCACTAATTTTAAACAAACCAGCCAGAAAGCTTAAAGGAAATGTCACTAAATGTTTATTTCATATCGTTGTTTAATTGATATAGGGTCTACATACCTTGACATGTTTGTCAGTTGAGCTCAATACATAGTTTCTTTGCAATAGTTTGTTTTTAATTACTTTTTATATATTAACAATTAAAGTCTTGTAATCAGATTCATAAACAAATGACTTTTGAACAGATTTGAGTCAAAAACACGCAAATCAATATAATACACACAATTGTGAATATTTGTTATTGTTATTAAGCATGTAATCAGATTCACAAAAAATCAGTTATGAATGGATTTGAGTTAAACCCACTCAAAAACCAAGTTTTATAAATGCATTATAAATATTTTATATTATTAAAAAAGTTGGAGAAGTTGTTTAAGTAATAACTGTATAATAGAACAGAATAAAGTAGTATGTGAATGTGCAAGTATCCATTACTGTCTGCCATGTACTGTACATACAACATACACAAAATGCAATGTGAAATATGTAAAAATAGTACCCTTAGAAGGACATCTTTGTAACTTATACTCAAAAAGGTGCACATTAGTACCAATATGTACAACTATGAAACTTATTGGGGTAAATAAGGTACAAAGATGTCCTTTTAAGGGTACTATCCCAGTGATAAGCTGTTGTATTTCCTTCTTTCTTTCCTTCTGTTTTATAATCATATATAATAATATAATCATAAAGCATATTAAGAAAAAAGGTATGATTAAAAATAAAACCTGTCAATTAGACAAGGGTTAACTGAAAAAAACGGGTATAACACTAGACATTCCGTCCCCCCCCCACACACACTTTTGAAATGATGGCTATGCCCCTGGCGCCATGGTACAACAGTCAAACCCTTTCTCTCAAGAAAGTAACTCGTAATCTTGAGCGCAAATGGAGAAAAACTAACATGGAAGTCTTTAGATTTGTGTGGAAAAACAGTATGTCCAGCCATAGACAGGCTCTAAAAGCTGCCAGGACCGAGCATATCCGCAAATTTATAGATAATAACCAAAACAATCCAAGGTTTTAATTTAGCACAGTGGCTAGATTAACAAATAAACAGACGCCACCCGGTCTAAATATTCCCTCACAGTTTAATAGTAATGAATTTATGAATTTCTTCACTGATAAAATAGATTACATCAGAAATACAATAACAAATGTATATTCTACAGCGTCTAGTATTTCAGCTTCATTCATCGCACCCAAATAAATACTGCAGTGCTTTACATCTATAGGACAGGATGAGCTAAATAAACTTATCACTGCATCTAAACCAACAACATGTTTATTATATCCTGTACCCACTAAATTATTGAAAGAGCTGTTACCTGTAGCAGAAGAAGCTTCTCAATATTATTAACTCATTGTTATCTTTAGGTCATGTCCCAAAACCATTTAAGTTGGCGGTTATTAAGCCTCTAATTAAGAAACCAAAACTAGATCCTTGTGAACTGGCAAATTACAGACCCATTTCAAATCTTCCATTTATTTAAACATTTTTAGAAAAAGTTGTGTCTGCTCAATTGTGCTCCTTCTTGCAAAATAAATTATATCTATGAAGAATTTCAGTCAGGTTTTAGGCCCCACCATAGTACCGAAACTGCACTTGTTAAAATTACAAATGACTTGCTTGTTGTGTCAGACCAAGGCTGCATCTCATTGCTAGTTTTACTTGATCTTAGTGCTGTGTTCGACACTATAGAAGTATAGATCATGACATACTCATAGATCGATTACAAAACTATACAGGTATTCAAGGGCAGGCTTTAAGATGGTTTAGATCCTGCCTGTCCGTTTGCTACAACTTTGTTTATTTAAACGGGGAGTCATCTCAATTATCACCAGTAAAATATGGTCCCCTGCTATTTTCAATATACACGTTGCCCCTTGGTAATATTATTAGAAAACATGGGATTAATTTTCATTGTTTCCATTTTTGCTTGGATGGAACAACGGCTAAGCTAATTATTTCTCTATTTGTTTCTCGGTTTCTGCCATGGGATTAACATCCCGTGGTAACAAGGAATTACACAAGCTTCAGTCTGGATCCAACCTTTAAATGATCTGAGATGACCAAACACCTGAGAAGAGATGATGCCAACCCCTCAGAGGACCTCAGAAGAAGCCAATCCTCAGACAGTATACAGAATTAACCAAATTCATCAACCTTTGAGGTTGTTTCTCTAACAGTATTCTACAGTGCATATTGCCGCTGTTCAAACATAAATACAGTTTTATATGTTATGACAACAAGACAAAGGTTCATGACAGCAATGACTAAAATAAATAAGTATTACTGTTATGAGGTTTCTGTTCTGTTTCAGCCAATAATAAAAAATAAATAAATAAAATTAACAATTACATACAGTGGGATTGGGAAATATACTGAAAGTGTGACAATCAGAAAGTTACATTTAAAACTGACTTGAAGAGTTTAAAACACAAAAAAATACATGCATGTTGACTTAAAGAGAAAAGGTTCTGAGAAAAGGTATTAAAGATTCTGTTCTATTTCTAGGTCACTAATCAAACAAGCAAAATATTGACACTGATCATGTGACCCTTTGTACAGACGGCCACATGTTCCTGCCTCCTTTGAATATGCTCTTTATATCATTCTCAAATCATGATTAATAACTTGGTTTAACACAATCTTGTAAGAGCTTAAGTGCTCTTTTTTTCAACTGAGCTTGTATAATTAATATAGACTTGTATTGTGTATAATCAAGCAAGTGCACTTGATCTTAGTATTTTCTGTCTTTATATGTGTGTGTGTGTGGTGTGTGTGTTGTGTGTGTGTGAGAGAGAGAGAGAGAGAGAGAGAGACATATTTTGCTGCCTGTAGGCTTAATCAATTAAGCTGAAGGCAAAAACCTTGATTTCCATGGCTAAAATTCTTATTTGAACCTGTGATATCTGTACATTTTCACTACAATTTTAATTTGATCATTAGCATCATTAGCTTACAGAGGTCAAACTTGGCCCCCTGGTGGATAATAATCTGTGCCCGCCCATTATGTAAACCACATAATGAATATGTTGTGTTCAAATTGGGGCAAAATGTGTAACCAACAACATGCAGTATAAAAAAGAATTGTTATATAATTTGGTAGCAACTATTAATTCAGTTTCAACCATCTGGTTGTTAACTGCTAAGCCATTATATACAGTACATAACGTTACTTAAGATAATAGTAGCTATTTGTATCAGATTTGTATTACTGTATCATTATTTGCTGTACATGTCCCTAATATCATTACCCTGTGTCACAATTACTCAGCACAGATATATAACATAACCACTAAAGGAATGTATGATTAATTTTGGGTTGGGACATATATTTTTATATTTAATGCTTTTGGCATTGACATTCATTATATAACATTACATTTCTCTTATCACAAATGTTTTATGGCTGTGAGACGATATCTTTATAGGATTTCTCTCTTTTCATCCTTCCCATTCCTTCTGGGGAGATTGAGATGACACTTAAAAGCTATTCAGCCTATTTTTGCACAACACTAAAAGATCTGTGTTGAGGGGAGGTGATTTAAATTCCTGTTAAGTGCTGTAAAGCGACATAATATAAAGCATTGGTGTGAAGACACAAGCCGCTCCAGACTTCACGCAACCTTTGGATTTGGCATTTTCCAGAGAACTGTCACACAAAGCTTTGGTAAGTTAACAGTTCTCAAAAGGGGCTCTGAATTTCTGAGAACGCAATTAAGAATGCATATATTCTGTTAATAAAATCAAATGATTCAAGGACTTTGCAACTACCAGAAATGATTAAAAGCATAGTGTACACTGACAAATAATAAAAAAAAAAAAAACATTTGTTTGTATGCGGTGTGAAATTCAATAGGATTGACCCCACCAACTCTGAGTTTAAGATTATTTCTTAAACATTTATGGCAAAATATGAATTCAGTTTTTTAGATGTCTTTTTGTCATTCAGGATATCTGGCAGACAAACAAAGATGAGAGTGTCGGTTAGTGTTTCTCTGCTCCTGCTGTGCTTTGTCTGTCATGTAAAAGGTAATGTATAACTGTGTTTTAAAAGACCGATGCTTCCAAGGAGATCCAAATACTGCTTGTTCTAACATTTCACCAAATTTTGTTCAGTATCAAAACAGAAAGAGTGTTTTAACCTGTAGAGTATTATTATAGGACATATACAGGGTATTGACATGTACTGCAAAAGTTTTAGTTTGTTATGCCTGAACGAATTGCTCAATAGTTAATTCTCTCTAAACAGCAGTCACCGTTGAGTCATGTCCACTGGCCACCGGGAACTTGCTTTGGACAGAGGTTGAGAAAACTGTCACTCTGACTTGTATGACTGATAAAGGTATCGACCCATCCAACCAAAATGAATTGCAGTGGTTCCGAAATGGTGCCCGGGTGAACCTGGCAGAAGAAAAGTGCTGGTCCCGGAGTAGTCTTTGTGTACAGCCTGTCACTAAAGAGGACAACGGAGTTGTCTTTATCTGTCAGCTGAAGGGTGATGCAAGTGTGAACAGCTCCATCGAGTTTGATGTCCGGTGTAAGTTTAATGTTTAGAATACTTGGGGGAATATAAGTAAACAAAAACATTTTGAAGAGTCAATTGGCAGGTTTGGGATCCATTTCATTTCCATTCAGCAGATTCAGCATGAACTTCACAAGGAATCTATTTTTATTAAATGTGCACTGTTAACTTAATTGCAATGATAAAGGGCCTCCAAACCCTAAACAGTTTTACAGTTTAAACAATAAAAATACTTTAAATGAGTTATTAATGTAAGTGTTTAAAACTGACTGACTGTAAAACTTTAAATGGGCCTTGGATTGAAATCTGGAGTATTCCTCAAAAATAAACTGGAATGGACCTGAGTCAAACTCTTGTGATGAATATGTGTGTGGTGAAAACATTTTGGGTTTTCACTTTGGATGTTGGCAAAACAAAATAGTAAGCAGAATTGTCAGGCACTGTTTTATTTTAAGCTTTGAATACCATTATATTACAGATCCACCAGACCTTAATGACACTAAGGAAGTATTTGTTGAAGAAACAAGTGATGTTGTTCTGTCCTGTGATGTCCGTGCCAACCCACCTGTAACTGTGGCTTGGAAAAAGGATGGTGAAGTTCTGGATCTGACCTCTGGCAGTTACAAAACAACCAATAACGGCATTACCGCTCAGTTATCAATCACAAAAGCTAAGCGCGATGTACATCAAGGAACGTACATCTGCGAAATAAATTCATCTGTTTATGGCATTATGGGCAATACCTTTAATGTTACAGTTGAAGGTTTGTGGTCCTGTTTTATCCTTATTTGAACTTTGACTTTTAGTACTCTGTTTTACTTTTATAATTTATGTTCAATCATGTTCAATTTTTTATTTTTAAAAGGTACATTTAATTTTCTTCTCTCAGATAAAGTGTTGAGGTTCCCTGTGGGACCCACAATTGCTGGAGTGGTGGTGGTTTTATGCACAATTGTATTCGCACTCATTTCTAGGAGGAATAAAATTATTAACGGTAAGTCAGCTTCATTTATGATTATCATCATGATAAAAAATAAAGACAATGGGCATGTTTAAAATAAAAGTAGTTTATATAACAGATTTGTTTTAGCCTAAAACTATTAGAAACAACTATAAAGGCTTTGTCTTTTTGGTGTCCTATAGTGCATTAAATCAAATTGAATGTCTCCACATGGAATTGGAATTCTCAAGAATTCAAACCACAGCTATTTGAGATGTTGAGCATGGAGAGGACTGGAATGCAAATAACCAATACTGAACTGGCAAATGGGACATCACTCTTAAATATAAATTAGTATAAAAACAAACATCTTTCATTCCTGCTTAGCCCCTTTGTTTTGTTATTGTTAAATTAGAATGTGAAAAGATGTCTGTTAAAAAAAACATTATACTTTTGATTTTTTAGATGATTTCATTGTGTGTTTCTTCTCAGATTCCAACATTATTGAGCAATTGCACTAAAAAAGACATTATACTTTATTGTCTCTGAGCCAGCAAAGACACTCCTAGATTGATGGCTGTTTGTTAAGAGACACAGTAAAATAATTTCATTAAAGTGAATTGCAGAATATTTTACATTCTCAAGGGCAATGCTTTTATTGTATAAATTGGCCTGTTAAATGTACCTAGAAGTCATTAACCTTTAACCATCCACTCAGATCATAAGTAATATGTGGTTGTAATCATAAAGAAATGTTCCATTCTTTTCTAATAAGGTTTAGGTAGGCTATTTTCACTGTTTGCTTTGTACATTGCATGTCAAGTTAAATGCTGAGACAAATAAAAATTAAATTATATTTCAGATTTGTTGGACACACCTAATTTGAATTTTTCAGTAGACTAGATCAGTGGTTTCCCAACCCTTGTCCTGGAGGCCCAAATAATACAACAAAAATTGTGCTTGTAAGCAGTGGCGGCTGGTGGCAAATTTTCTAGGTGGGGCGCCACATCCAAAAATGTTTGCATACATCCCGATATAATTTATCCCAGTATAACAAAAAGATAAGGATTAAGATATGAAACATTTTAAATAAAGAAAATTGTTTTACCAAATTCAAGATTGAGGATGATTCTTCTCACAACACTATATTTTCTGCAAGCTTTTTTCAAGAAAAATTTTAACATTTTGTTTTCAATTTTAATAATAATTGAAAATTGATGTATACAGTGCAACAGCAAAATCTGTGAGAAAAATAAACGTTACATTTGTTTAGACCAGGGATGTCAAACTCAAGGCCCGGTCCGCCGTATCATTTTATGTGGCCCGCGAGAGCATATGATTGTCTTAAAAAAAACACCTATATTACTTTATATCGTACATTATGAAAGTGCGTATCAATACCACAAGTTTCTGTTTCTATTTGGCGTTCTATTTATATCCCAGAAATTGACTTTAGTGTGCATACGATACGCGGGAGTTAGGATTAGGGGTGTAGGGTTTTTCGGTTGATGACGACAGCGTGGACGGCTCAAAGGAATAAAGCGGACCTCATCAAGTGCTCGAGCACCACCGACGGAAAAACACGATATTCTCCATTCATTTAACGAATTAAAAAATCGATGGAAGTTTTCAGACACGACTTCTCCTTTTTCTGCGGAGTTATTTTAATGACAAATGTCCAGAGCCTTTTATAGCCTGCAAGAGCGCATCAAATGCACGAGCGCAGGATTCCAATTCATTCACTCTCACAGAAAACGGACTAGCTCTCTATCGGCCAGACATCACATTAACCTACATGTGTGTACTCAAAAATGATCTTCTCTCCTGAATTTAATGTTGCCATTTTGTGGGCAACTGGGCATGCACCGGCAGAAACATAAATTGGGGCATATGCCAACGAATGTAAATCAGTATTTACACAGCATAACAGTATAAATTTACCTATCTGTCTCGGACGTGTCCCGCATTGTCCGGTAAAATCACATCTACTGTCCTAAAACAGATCTATAGACAGGTGGTCACCCTAGCGCAGAATAGTAAAATAATTTGAATCAGTAAATTTTAACGAAAAAAATAAAACATTATAAACATGAAAATAAACTCATGTAATGTCTAAGGATCCAGAAAGTGAACGCATTCAAACAGTTAGTTCAAATCCGCTCTAATGCAGAGAAAACTACTAAATTGAATGTAGAAATTTTAATTTTCTGTGAAGTTGCTTTGCAACAGTATATCATGAAAAGCGCTAAACAAATAAATGTGAATTGAATTGCAAACAAATATTTATTTATTTATTTATTGTGGCACTGAATAAATTAATTAGGAATTATGAAATTATTTAGTTTGCATTTATTTATGGGTGGGGGAGTGGGTTTGAGTATGGCCACTTCTTTTTTTTCTACTTTAAGCATTGATTGTGTATTTGGCGTATGTACGCCAAATTCGTGTGTATCATATGTACGCCAAAGTCCATTTCTCCAAATAGAAACAGAAAATTGTGCTATTGATATCCATTTTCATGAGACCGGGCTTATTTGTTTTATCTTAAATGCCATATCTGTCACACGTTTTTACCAGCGCACAAGTATTTATTGTAGCAAAAATTTAACAAAAACGTTTTTAACAAAGTTTATGTAATGATTTGTGTTTGATGATGTTTGTCCTTGTTATTTACTTTGATTTGTGGAGTAATGTGGATTTCTTAACCTGATAAATGAAAAGTATTTGTTAAAATAACACAGAGTAATAACATATATTTTTACATCTATGCTAATGCATATACAATATTTGTAACTTAAATAAGTAGCTAATAATAAAATAAAGAGGCTGTTTTTTAACAATATGTTAAAGAGTGGTAACGTTTATACAGTCTTACAGTTAAAACCGGCCCTTTGATGGCAGCCATAATGTTGAAGTGGCCCTCAGTGAAAATGAGTTTGACACCCCTGGTTTAGACCATTTTCTATACATTCATTAGTCAAGTCAAGTCAAGTCACCTTTATTTATATAGCGCTTTTAACAATACAAATTTTGTCAAAGCAACTGCACAATATCAAAATAGGAAAATTTTTGAGTTAAAGGCATTTCATTATTGAATTCAGTGATGTCATCGTCCAGTTCAGTTCAGTTTAAATAGTATCTGTGCAATCAATTCGGTGATATCGCTGGAAATGAAGTGTCCCCAACTAAGCAACCAACGACAAGGAACCAAAACTCCATCGGTGACAGAACGGAGAAAAAACCTTGGGAGAAACCAGGCTCAGTCGGGGGGCCAGTTCCCCTCTGCCTAGACGAACCAGTAGTTTGTTCCAACTGCAGCAAAGTCAGATTCCCGATGGCTGTCTAGGTGACGAGGTCCTCACTGGAGATCTGTCTCTGGGGCTCATCTAGGTGTCCTGGTCTCCGCTGACATTCAGAGCTGTAGAGGTCATCTCTAGGTGATGATCCACCATCTAAACTGGATACGGACTGGATCTGTTGACTGCAGTGATCATCTGGGCTGGATAAAGACCGGATCGGGTGGCTACGGTGACCTCGGAATAAGAAAGAAAAAGACTAATATAGCTGCAAGCAGTGACGGCGGGCCCAAGCCGATGTAAACGCCACCCCAGTGGCATCAGGAAAGCGGTGCCCAGCGGGCACATGAATTTACAGTAGCCCTTTAGCGGTCTGGTTTTAAGGGACATGGCAATTAAAGGGTTAATCCAAACCATCAAACACACACAGTTTAAACAGATGCTATGTCTCTCTCTCTCTCTCTGTCTTCTCTCTCACATGCATTTACAGTAACCCTCTGGCAGTCTGGTTTAAAGGGTTAATCCAAACCATCAAGTCTGTGAAACACACACACAGAACAACATATAAAACTTTAGTAACACTTTCAAAAAGGTTTCAGTTATTAACATTAACTATATTAATTAACATGAACAATTATTAATGTTAGTTAATAATCTAAACTTAAACATTATTACATTTAAAGTTGTATCTGTTAACATTAGTTAATGCACTGTGAATTAACATGAACATTTTGATTAACATCAACAAACATTAATAAATGCTGTGAAAATATATTTTTCATTGTTAGGTCACGTTAGTTAATGCATTTACTAATATTAACAAATGAGACATTATTATAGTGTTACCAAACCTTTTAATGATTTATAAGCATTTTTTAACAATTTACTTTTCCATTAATTAACATGATTAATTTTTACTAACACAAATAAATAAAGTAAAAATATATTGTTCATACTTAGTTTATGTAGTTGATGTACTGTGAATTAATATGAACATGACTATTTTTACTGACTAACATTAAAAAGATTAATAAATGCTGAAAACATATATTGTTAATTGTTAGTTTATGCATTAACTAATGTCAACCTAAGATCATTTATTGCACATTTTTACCAACTCATTTTCTGATCTTTAACCATTGAAAAAATATATTTTAATAATCTATAAGCACTTGTGAAATAATTATATAAAATATATTACCAGTAAAATACATAATAGCCTATTTCATGTATTTGTTTCTTATTCTAATAAATTGAGTTGAGCAGTAAAGTGTCAGGCTTAAAATATGCCTTATCCTATCAGTGAGATGGAAGGATTATATCAAACTTAATGATTTTTCTTTTAAAGATAAAAAAAATGAATGCTCTATAAGCGTTTCTACAATAAATATTTAAACCTATACTGGCAGTACAAGACATATTAACTGATTTCATGCATTATTTTTAAAAGATATTTAATCCTCTGACTCCATCAAGTGGTCATCCTTGGTATTACAGTCTTCATCTGAGTCCTGTAAAGTCTGATGCATTTCATTTTTTGGTTGCCCTGGAGCATGTTAGCATTTATTATATAGCATTTATTAATGTCAGTTCATATTAAGTACTAAACTAATACATTATTAAAATGTAAAATTGTATCTGTTAACATTAGTTAATGCACTTTGAATTAACATGAGCATTATGATTAAATAACAGTGGTTCATAAGATAATTTAGAAATTGTAAGTAAATTATTAATAAACTATTTAAATGTACATTTATAAATGCTGAAACTGTACAACTCTACACTTGATAAAAAATGACAAATAAACCTTGACAATTTAATTGAAAATAAATAAATAAAATTAAATTGTACAGTTTTACAGTATAATTTTTTTGCATCTTGAAATACATATTTCTGAGTTCTGTGTCCCTCTGTGTTGCGTTTGCTTATTTTTTTACTCTTGGGAAGATAACGGAGCCTTTAAATCTGCTTTGTAATATATATGCTTATAAATAAAGAACCAGGCATTTATAGCTGTATTTATAAACTGCTTACTAATAACTCTTAATGTTGGGATAATGCTTTATATAGGATGAACTGACTATTTACCAAAGCTTACCTAATGACTCATAGCGTGCAGTTATTATTTAGTGTTATCAAATTAAGTTGTCAGTGCCCTATAAATTACAACAGTTGCCAAAAATGTTATGATCTATAACCATTTAAAATGATCTATAAGCATTTGTGAAACAATAATATACAACTATATTACCAGTAAAATACATAACTTATTTTATGTCTATGTTTCTTATTCTGTTTAACTGAACTGAGCAGTAAAGGGACATACTTAAAATATTCCTTATCCTATAAGTGAAACAAGTTAGAATATATAGATGTTGTAATTATTTTTCCTTAAAGATTAAAATAAAAAAAAACATTTTAAATTTTCTATTGGCTCTACAATAAGTATAATTAATACAATAATTAATACAATTAATACACTACAATAAAGTACACTCAAAAAAAAAAGTTGTTGAACGAACTTAAAAAAATTAGAGTAAACTTTTCCACGAAATGTAATTGCATTTTTCCACCAAAATCTAATTTGTTTGAAATTATATGTTGTAATCTTGTTGTATAAACTTAAATTCCTTCAGTGAAGACTACAAAAAAAATTGGTCATTCCTACTAAATAAAGTTTTGCCATGCCTAATAGAAAAGATTTAGTCAGGTTAACTACTCTGAATTTTGTCATGCCTACTATATAAAATAATGCCATGTTAACTACATTCAATTTGGTCACGTCTATTATATCTAACAATGCAATGTCAACTACATACAATTTTGTCCTGCCTACTAGATACAATTTAAATCATTATACTTTTAGCTAACTTGACACTACAGTTACTTCCAAATGAGAGTGAAATACTTGTGTTCTATTCAATTAAATCCTTTTTAATGTATACTTATAGTCTACTGTGAAGAAAAAGTCAATATGTTAAAGTCAATACGTTTTGTAACAATCTGTATTTAAAACATGAGCACTCAAGAACATTTAACCTTGCATGTCTTCTTGCTTACAACTGCAAATATGGCAATTAAACATGCTCACTAAGTTCAAAAATGACAATGCAAATAAAACATGAGCATACAAGAGAATATAACAGCATTTTATTTTTTTTAAACATGAGATTAAATGAATGAGCCAATTAAATGAGTGATTGAGAGACTTAATCACCTCTGCTCAAAGTGCAAAAATGGCAATATAACGAACACGAGCATACAAGAAAATAAAACACAGCGTTTCTTTCTTTTTTCAGAACTGTAAATGTGAGAATGGCAATTACATTAGTGATCAAGAATAATCACCTTAAACTTATAATCACCTCTGCTCACAGTGCAAAAATGGCAATACAACACGAAAAAGAACACGACCTTACAAGAGAATATAACGCAGCATTTCCTTTTGTTCTTAACTGTTAATATGAAAATGGCAATTAAATGAGCAATTGAGAAACTTAAAACCACATCTGTTCAGAACAAACATGTTCAATTAAACAAGAAATCCAAAATTGAGAAAAGTAAAATGTCCTCTGCTCAGAAAAGTACAAACATGATAATTCGCATACAACTTAAACAAAGGGGTCCTCAAACACAGCACTACTCACACCTTCTAAGTGAAGAGTTTTGTTTTCAGTGCCTGTGCTTTGGCAGACAGTTTATGCGAGTCCAGCTCCAGAATTATTTTTTGGAGCACCTCAAAAGTGTAACGGAGCTCCTGTGGATAGGTAAGATTTAAAGAGTATATAAGTCCAAGTAGCATGGCTGTAGCCAATGCTACATTACCTAAACCAGAGAGCACCTCCACACCTTCCAGCACAATGCCGATATCTTCAGGGTCTTCTGTTGCATCAGCAAATTCATGCTTTACAACATAGACCCCCAAAACGGTCTTCTTGATGTCCGCCTCGGTGCTCGCAGGGTCAACATCCTTTGGGAAATTGTAAATGTATGGCATATAAAAAACACTTGCAGAAATTATGCTGTTACTATACAGCATGTGACTCATATTATAAATGGTCAGTCTGTCATGTAAAATCAAGAAGTTTTGATTTTTATGCTCCATGTTTCTCACCATGTTAAATTTTGATGAAAACTGCAATACAGCCATTAAAAAATGTGTACTCAGCTTGTTTTAGACTTGTGGACCTCAATGGAATAGTTCTAAATAAATAAATTAATAAATATCGGTACAGTAATGTAATAAAATTTAATATTTACCCAAAAACATTAGAAATACCGTGACACTTGAAAAAACACATTTTTGGAGAGAAACAACCCAGAAGTTTTTTCAGGGAACTACTCGACTTCCATAGCACATTCATCAAGCCACGAGCCATTTGAAAACAATGCTATGGCCTTCAGACATTCACTCAAGTGAATGTTTCAGTTGGAAATTCCAAATTAAAAATCCAACAAATTATATAAACCTTTTTTTGTCAGGAAAAGGAATGAATATTTGACAAATTAACAATATTAACAAATTAGATTTTTTAAAATCCACATATTTTCAATTTCAATCAAAATATTTGACATGTACGGATCAGTTTCAAGAGCCATAAATACTTATTTCAAATCAATATTACTTATCTTTAACAAAAAAGCTGGACACAATTAAAACAAATCGCTGACAGTGCACATCTCCCCCATTCTCTGACAACCCAGCGGTTGAGTTAATGAGCACAAGCTTTTCTCCATTTTCTTAAGAACAGCGCAGTCCTTGGCACCGCCAAATTGGTGCAATTCTTTGCCAAAATACAGGTTTGTGTATGTTTAATTTCATCTATAAAATCATTACTATGCTGCAAGTCACTTTATTTTCAAACCAACATACATAGATGCAACGCCATTCACCTAAACGAGCATCGTATCGCTTGCATAAAATAAATAACTTTATTCCTGAACATACTGAATGTAATTACTTTGTATGTTAAAGGGATAGTTCTAACAAAAATGAAAATTTGGTCATTAATTACTCACCCTCATGTCATTCCAAACCCGTAAGATTAAGATATTTTTGATCGAAATCCAACAGTTCTGACCCTGCATAGACAACAAAACTGAAAAGTTCCCGCAGGGACGAGGACAATAATACTTCATGTGACGTGTTCTTGTAGCTTTGCAAAATTACAGTTGAACCACTGATGTCACATTGACTATTTTACAGATGTCCTTGCTGTGTTTCTGGTCTGGGAACTTTTTAGTTGTGTTGCTGTCTATGGAGGGTCAGAAAGCTCTTGGATTTCAATCAAAAATATCTTTATTTGTGTTCCGAAGATGAAAGAAGGTCTTACGGTTTGGAACAACATGAGGGTGAGTAATGACAGAATCTGCATTTTTAGGTGAACTATCCCTTTATTGTATGTTCTAAGAACTGTATACTGTTTATTTATGGGCAGGTTATGGAGTTAGTCACAGCATCTTTCGGCTATGAGTGAACAGCAGGATGGCGGTCTAAGGTCTTATACCTGAATAATAGGGATGCACTGATACCACTTTTTCCAGTACTCGCCCGATACCGATACTTTTATTTTTGGTACTTGCCGATACCGAGTACCGATACCGACATTTTCATTGCATTTGTAAATTTTTTAAATATTGGGTACAGAAACCAAAAGAGGATGTATAATGTTAATTGGTTAACTTCATTTATCAAATAGATACAGTCAAACCTAAATTTATTCGGACACCTTCAACATTTCTCACATTATCACAGTTTATTCACTATAGTTTATACTCACCAAATACTCCCTCACCAGATCCTGTGGATCTTCATTCAGGTAGATGCATAGCCCTTTGAGAATGCACTCTCGCTTGGTCTCTATGGTGGCATTCTAAGAAAACAGACACAATAAAACATTTATTAAAGATTTGATTAGTGTTGTTGATGTTCATACATTTGACATAAAACCCTCTAATACACATCTCTGAGCCCTTATGCATTACATAGTACTCTATAAATAGCTTGCATTAAAAAGCAATATGAAAAAAAATGAAATTTAAAAATTTAAAATAAAGAAACAATACAAACTGAGACATTGGCACCATCACATCCTGAATCCTTTTTCTAATCACTCCACCCTTTTTGGTAAACACTTTTAGCAGATCATCAGAGAACCGATCCAGTTGGGACAGGAATTTGGACTGTAAAGGAAGGGTTGTGATCCGACGAAATTCAGCATTTATCTGAAGACATAAGTTACAGAGGTCTTGTTTATGGGCAATTCAGCAAAGACAAACAGGTCAGCTCTGATATTATATTTGTCTGAAAGCTACAACCAGTAAATACACACTGGACAGTCTCATTACTCCGTAAATGGCTATTAAAATGCAGAAAAAAATCCCTCTCAGATGCAAGATCACTACATGCACATACAGGGCAACTAAATGTTGACAAAGGGATTTGTTCTTGTGATGTGTGTGTTTTGTGGACTCTACTTAAATGTGCACAAAGGCTATTCCATGTTTGAAGGTAACTGGGCAAGTCAAATACGGACACGGATAACGCCTGCTACAACTATAATGCCTATGCTTTAGTCTGTAATGTTTAAGCAATTGAGACCTACTGGATTCTACGACAGCACACTCTCTACACTTCCACATTCACTGAAAAGAAAAAGAAAAAGAAGAAAAAAAAAAATTAAAAATTGTTTTTTAGATTTGGACCATTACTACATAATCATTTTGCACTTACCTCTAGTCAATTTGAAGTAGTTCCAATGGTTTGTGATGATGACAATATACTCAAATCTAAAATAGAGAAACAGAAAAGTAAAAAAAACATAACCAAGGTTGTCAATATAAAAAAATCAACCTGTCAAACATGCAAGTTAAGCAATTTGTACAGATAACACTCAGGTTGTTGAAGTAGTACACAAATTCTCTAACTTTTAAATTAACTTAATAAAATAATTAAATGAAATGTTTTGCCATGATAATCATGTACAGAATGTATTTCAAGTATTCTGAAGCCATAAAAAGTATTTAGTACAGGGTGTGGCTGCCGATTTATTTATGACAGAAATCATTATTGTCGATTATTTCTCTTGATATATTAAAGCCGAATTAATAGAATAACATTACACATACAAGCGCTTGGAAAAACGTGACGTTATTAGCTGCCTACACAGACAAAATATGCCGGTAAAAGATGACCATAATCTAGCAAAAGATATGCAAAAATTCCACTTACAATTACTGAAGCAGCGAAATTATTAACGTACTTAACGTTACGTCACTTCAACACTTTGTTGTTTAAGAGGAGAGACTTCGTGAAAGCAGTGAATTCAGTCACTGAGCGCGCAAACTCAACAAGTGGTGACTAATCTAAGGCCTTGGATTGGCTACTGCCCGCTTTGATTGACATGTCATTAATTTTGACACTGACGAACGA
Organism: Ptychobarbus kaznakovi; assembly: GCA_027422405.1. Classification (NCBI taxonomy): domain Eukaryota; kingdom Metazoa; phylum Chordata; class Actinopteri; order Cypriniformes; family Cyprinidae; genus Ptychobarbus; species Ptychobarbus kaznakovi. The sequence goes on along the minus strand of CM049812.1, from coordinate 15,236,680 downwards.
TAAGTTATATACAGTTGCAGGAGTGATAGTAGAAAAAAATCCTGAGCCTGAACATTTTTCCCTGGGAGGTAAGCGGGCCCCTAAGCCAAGATATATGCCCTGATCAACATAATTGGCAAGCGGGATCCAGGGGTGTGCTCCCCTG
>CM049812.1:15147039-15236435 GCA_027422405.1 Ptychobarbus kaznakovi | reverse complement strand
TTATTAGTTGCTTATTAGCATGCATATTAGCTGTTTTTTAGTTATTACTTATAATGCACATATTAATGTCTTATTCTGTATGACCATATTTTAGATCCTTAATCCTACCAATACCAAAACAACTGTCTGTTCCAATAAAGTACTATTGAACTATTTGTTTTGAAGCATAATTAGGTGTTTTCTGAGGAGTTTTTTTTAAAGCAAAAATCATGGTTAATAGTTAGTTAATAGAGAAGATTGGTCCCCTAACTAAAGTGTGACCGAATTGTCTATAGATGGCACTTTAATTGATAGACAACAATTAGTTCCATTATTTTACTATATTGATAAGTGATCAGGAAAGCCACTATTTATCAAGGATATCTGCAGCTATCAGCATGCTTCCAGCAACTGATATCACATGACTCATCAGAAACATTTCAATTAACTTTCCTCCACACCATCTTAACGAGTCACATAGTGTACTATTAACTATTTTTGGTTAAAAATTGGAAAGGGAAACAACATACTTTGCACCAGGACATGTTACATATTTTTATTTTACTGAAAGTCATAGATACTAAGATATCTAGATATAGATAGATAGATAGATAGATAGATGATAGATAGATAGATAGATAGATAGATAGATAGATAGATAGAAGATAGATAGTAGATAGATAGATATATAGATAGATTAGATTAGATAGATAGATAGACAGACAGATAGACAGACAGATACTCACATCCCATGTGTTTAAGCAGGCCCTTCCATTGATATAAAAAAGAGAAGCACAGCAAGAATACTGAATTGTGTTTGCAGCAGCAGATCCTCTGATAGTTTATAAGAAAGTCCAATAATCATATTGACTTTTTAAATAACCACAAATGAGGTTTAAATAAAAAAAGAGGTTTGCACTTTTCTATAATCCCTCACACTGATAAAGGCAACACACCAAGACCCTAAATATGATATAATCAAATGCTTATCGCAACACAGATCAAGCAGATGAAGGAATATGTAGTTTATTAAACCATTTCCTAAGGTTCCTGTGATGACCTGATGCCAAATAATACCCTAAACAAATAAAGAAAAGCAGACTTATCAGCATCATGAACTAGGCTACATGAACAAACAAGGTCAAGCGATAAAAGAAGAAAGAAAGAAAGCAAAAGTAGAAGAAAGAAAGATCTTCAGCAACAGAGCCCTGACCTGATTTTGAAGATACCTTCCCTGCAGCTGATAGACAAATGCAGCCTGAGGATGGTAACAAAGACAGTGATTAAAGCATAACAGGATGGAAACATAAACTTTATTTTGCTCATTTCATACTTTCACATTGTTACTTACATTTAGTGGAATAGTTCTTTAAAGTTTTATTTTATTTATAATATATTTAAACAGTTTAATTTAAAGTAATGTGTCACTTACAGGCAGAGCAGGCATGCATATTTTACATAGAGTTATGACAGACTGTTGAGAGATGGGAAGTAATCACACACTGTTAAAGAAACTTCACTGACAGGACTGTAGTTCCATTTGACTGTCACATGACCAAATTATATGAATTAACTGTTTATTTTTGAAAACGCCAATAGCCACAATAAAAGCAACTGTGAGAAAGCTGAAAACTAGTGATAACCTTTTGCATTAAATAGTTGCATTGCAATGATTTACTATTCACATCACAAATATGACTATTGTTTAATTTTTTATATTTTGAAGGACATCTCTTATGCTAACCAAGGCTGCATTTATTTGATGAAGAATACAGTAAAGATGGTAATATTGTGAAATATTATTGGAATTTAAAACAACTGTTTTCTATTTATATATATTTAAAAATATAATACTTCCCTGTGATGGCAAAGCTGAATTTTCAAAATTAAGCATGCTGAAAATGTTCACAATTAATAAATAAAAATTTGAAGGTCTTCCAAAATATCACATACAACATACCCATACATACATATAAATGTCAGTTTGGATAAAAGGTAAATGTAAGAACTTTGGCGTGAAGTTTATCTAGCGAGTGTTGAATGTATCAGACATGGCCACACTGGGACTCTGTCGAACAGCCAGCAGGATGGGCTCGGTGTTGATGAGCAACGCCCAGCAGGGGAAACATGGCAACAGTAGGATGAGAATCCCTCTCTGCAGTATTACACCCACCTGCTTCAGATTATTACTGCCAAATGTCTGGAGGACACAATTAAATTCAGATGACAGACAAATGACAATCATATTCACTCATATTCATACTTATAGATAGTACATTTGCTATCAGACCTGAGAGATAAGTGTATCGCAAGCAGACGCCAGTCCAGAACCGACAGAGATGCCAGTCACATTAATAACCTGTGAGCAAAACTGACGTATTTATAAATGTAATGAGAGTTTTAATAAATGCCACTATAATGACGTTTTTTGTTTTTTTACTCACAAAAAACGTCATTATAGTGGCATTTATTAAAACTCTCATTACATTTATAAATATGTCAGTTTTGCTCACAGAAATACACCAGCCAGAGACACACCAGCCAGTTCAGTTTTCCCCAAGTGTCCACAGAAAATAGTGCTGATAAAGCTGATCAGAAAGATCATCAGCTGAGATATAAACTGCACAAAGAGAGGAAACATTTCCAGTATTCAATAACAGACACTTCCACTTCTTCAGAAATAAACCTATGTTATTCTAGAAAACTGATCATGTTATGTCATGTTCTTAAAAAAAATAGACTACTAAAAATGTGCTTGTATCATTACAATTAAATATTTATTATAAATATAAATGAATTTAGTTTTTAATTTGTGACTTTGGAGGTATTTATTATTATTCAATTTCATGTCAGACCACAACTTATGCTATTTAGTTTATTTCAGTGTCAATGTTTGATTTAAATAGTTACATTCAAAATTAGAAACCCCATACCTTACAAAACAAAGATTTGTAAATGATGTAATTTAATATAATAAAAGTTTAACACCATAGAGCCTTAGTAAATCTATAATCACACTTACCACTGGTCCAGCCAGTTTCACCTGCTCTACAATTTCTTCTTAATAATTCGTCGGTATCACGCTCCAGAGTTTCTTTCGACACTCTCCACAAACAATCTGTGAACTTGACGTTGACTGATCATCATCACTTTTCCTCTGTTTTGAATCCTCATTTATCTGATTCACTGTGTTAATACTGTCAATTTTTGTTATTTATAAAGTGTTTAATTTCCACAAAGCTTATATTTAGTTACAACACAGGACAACATCTGCATGAAAGATATTGTGCTAAGGTCCATTGCAGGGAGACATCTAGGTGGATCTCAAAAAACTGTTTGGTAGTAGCCCTGCCAGCTGAACTCCACGAGGTTATTACATAAATAAAAGTCCCTGTGTGCTCAGATCAAGTTTTAATGAAAGTATGCCTACCCCTCTAATATCTTGATGCATTAATGGGCAAACAGCCATTTGTGTTACTGGACTAGTGTAGTTGTTCATTTATTCAATTTATTTATTTTTCTTTCCTTCTTTCTTTCTTTCTTTCTTTCTTTCTTTCTTTCTTTCTTTCTTTCTTTCTTTCTTTCTTTCTTTCTTTCTTTCTTTCTTTCTTTCTTTGTCACTCAAATAAAATGGCTGAGCTCAACATTTTTAAATGATTTCAAAATAAATATCTGTGTACGCATAATATTATCTGACTCATCAGAATAATTTCCAAATAATTTAAAGTGCCACACAATAAACTAATATTTAGTCAGATAATAAAAACAGTTACATATTACTTCTGAGCCAGTGTCTGGGACTAAGCTGACAAGGTTTTAGTTTGGGTAAAATCATAATGATAAGAATGTGGTAAAGTGAGAGGGCATTTAGTGGTTATCCCTTAACAAACAAGTCTAATCCATTGATGACAGACCAAGTGGCCTTAAGCAATGGCTTTATTCAGCTCGTCCGACCTTGCTGGTAGGTAATGTAATTGCACCATCTGGCTGAACATCTGTCTCCATTCAAATGTGGTTATATATTGTACTGTGTGCAGGTTACATGTTTAAAAACATTCTGTTCTCTAGACATATTTCCTGCAGATCTGCCTCTGTTGTGAATCATTCACTATTGTAAAAGTCAAGCCAATTTAAGAGTTGTGTTTAGGTCAACGCATTTATTCAAAAAGTGTGTGCTGAAGAGAAACTGCTGCTTGATCACACTTATTTATTTTGTATTTATTTTTTGCAGGACATATTTTACTTTTACAGTAAACATAATTTAGAATAATCAAAGGGATAGTTCACCCCAAAATTAAAATGATGAAATTCATGAAAAAATGAAAATCGCTTACTCACAATCAAGTATTGTTCCGACATTCTTAAGAATATCTTATTTTTTGTTTAACAGAAGAAAGACACTCATACAGGTTTGGAACAACTTGACAGTGAGTAAATTACACAATTTTGGATGAACAACCCCTTTAAGTACTGTACATCCGCTATCAACAAATTATTTGATAAGATCATGCTCTTTGTATGCATTGTCAAATCGTCTAAAACAACATAAGGTATAATTATACATCCTAACAAAAAATGTTTTGACACAAGAATGAATTCTCAATTATTATGCTCATCTAAAAAAGGAATGTGCTCATTTAATCCCTCAGGTTACTATAAGCATAGTAGGAAAGCTGCAAGTGTTCGACAAGACATCCATCTCTTCCATGCATTTGCATATGCATATTGCATATGCCCCTAATTATACTGGACACTTTTATCATATAACACTTGCATGAATGCCTATAGTTCTCATTTTATACCTTCAAAAGTGAGTTACAGTATCAAACGGCGCACACTTTGTGAGTGATTCTTCAGTTCATAAGAAGATTCAGCTGAGAAGATATATTTCATTGTATTAAAGTGTTTAAATCAAGACAATAACACAAGGATCATACAGTTTAATTTCAGTGCTGGTCAACACCATGCAATCTAACTAAACACAGGCTAAAAGTGCTGTCACATTTACAATTGTTCTGCAATTTTTCACAGGAAAAATCTTGTCATGTCAACAGGAATCCGTGCAAATTTAAATTTTGTGTAAAAGCTAAATATTTCCCCATGCAAACTTCTCTGTGGGTTAAAGTTGGTTCCGCTAATTCAATCATTTTCAGTAACACTTTATTTTAAGGTGTCCTTGTTACACATATTACATACACTTACTATTACAATAACAATTAAGTATGCATAATTATATGCAAGTAACCGTAAGCCAAACCCTAATCCTAACCATATAAGTATAGTTCTTAAATGTATAATTACAATGTAACAAGGACACCTTAAAATAAAGTATAATCAAATTTTCTCCTAGAGAATCTGCATATCTGAAATAAGGTCCCTTATATGTCCTAAAATCTTAGACAAGTATATGAATATTTTTGTAAAAAATATATTTTGAATTCAATAATGAAATGCCTTTAACTGAAAAATGGGCGTTTAAACTTGTCATTTTACATTAGTGATACATTTTCCTATTTTGATATTGTGCAGTTGCTTTGACACAAATTGTATTGTTAAAAGTGCTATATAAGGTGACTTGACTTGACTTAAAAGAACTATACATTCATAGGATTTTTTTCTTGGGTAAAAATGGTCTTCATTGTAAATGTGCTTTACAAACAAACCCAATACTGACAATAAATTAAAAAATACATGTCAAGTAACTATTACAGCTTATCATGAAAATATATCACTTCCAGAAATGTTTTACTTTCACAGTGCAAGTCCATGATACAATTAACACATCTAATACCAGAGATTGCAAAAAGGCTACTTGGAATTAAAAAAATACATCTACCTCAAATACTATTAACTTTGCTTAGGTGGCCCAGGCAAGGGTGGATTTTCTAAAACACAAAAAAATAAATATGATTGCAGACAAAGCTCTGTACTTATTCTTATCATCTGAGAATTCCAGTGAGCACCTCATTTAACACAATCCCTCCAGCTAGTACAAGCAGCATGAAGAAAACTGCAAGTCCTCGATGGATAATGAGCTGTTTGGTGGTCAAAACCGAGGCAACTGTGATCTTTGTGCCAACGTCTGTTATTCCTCTTCCTTCACCGAGCCCTTCCACGTCTGTGTTTGCATATGTTTGGCCTTCTACAGCGTGCTGGGATTCCTGTTGTACTTCTGTACAAGGACAAGACAAAGGACAATATTATCAGTTAACAGGGAAAGTTGAAAATTGTGTTCATTTTTCATACACCACAGACAGAAAGTACCTTCTGTGCAGCCCTTATTTTCCATAGCATAAGATTCATCTTTAGTCTTAGGGGCTTGTACACCTGCTCTGATCAAGGCCTGAAAATAAAAATATAAAGGCTTAAGTCATCATCTATCAAAACAGAATATAGATGTGGATTAATAAAATAGACCCACCTCTTGAGTCACTTTTTTCCAGTCCAGTTTGCAAATGAGGATGATAAAGAACAAAGACTGTAGGAAAACACATCCAAAAAACCCAATCCACAGACCTAACGATTGAGAGAAGAGACAAGAAAAGATTGATGGATGCATTCAGCATGGTAACTGAGTTTAAACCTCTAATGCTCCTAACTTATGAGTCACACTTGTAACTTCTAGGCAGTTAAAAGTGATCAAAAACCTTGAGTTTTTCAATTAAAGCTGCAGTCCGTAAGTTTTGCCTCTTTGTCGCCATCTCTGTTTGAAAACCTGGAATTGCAGCTTCTTGCAGAATTATCTTCCTTGCGTGGGCTGTGCAGCGGCACGGCTCCAGCGCAGATTAATCTAATGTTTTGAGGAGTATGTGTGGCTATCACCGGTGTGGATATTTACTGTACTTCGCAATCACTGATTCTAGCCTATGTCTTGGAATATATGACTCAAATAAGAATTTTCACCGTATATTGCCATCTAAACAAGTAAGTAACAAGTCTGTCACGTTTGTTCTGACCAACTGAGGAAAAACGCATTACCATAAATTGTGCTACCAAAGGTGATTTAATCTAAAGATCGGTTAACTCATGTCACATCTAACCATGCAAATTATTATTATTGTTATACTTTATTCTCCAATTATTAATGTTAACAACATCAGCATTGCGTGATTATGAGTATAGTATGAATTAGCCTGTAGATTTCAATTTCTGTACAGTCTAACCTAATTGTCATGCCATTCGAATTTCATATTAAGAAATTCTTTTAACCTAAAAAGCTAATTATGCTCCTTGTATTTGATGCAGGAGCAAATTACTAAGCCTTTAGGCGGCAGCATTTAAACAATTGTGTTGTTGCAGCAGCAAGTGCTCTATAATATGTAATTGTTCTCTGCGCCGACTCTGCAACATATATGAGAACTGGTTAAAATGAAATAAGCATTGCTTATATACACTATCAACTGGGGTGCATCATATTTAGCTGCATGACCTCCAATATGGACATCTTTTTGTTGCATTATTCCAAATAAATAGATCATGATTCACAAATAAATGTAAAGAGATAAATAAGAAATAAACATATTTACAAATAAATCTTAGAGTTTCACAAACATTAATTCAATTCACAAATAAATACAATTAAATTTATAACACATTCACAAATTTAATTTTATGTCACAAATACAACTTTGCCTGGCATTCATTTGTGAGTCACTTCCTGTGCATTTGTGGATCGCTGTACGCATTTGTGGATTTTGAAACATTTCTAGTATCGTTTGTAAAGCAAAACATTACTGGCTATAGCAAGAACGTGCTACGACTGGTCATCGAAGTGTGGCAGTTATCTGATTGGCTTGAGTAGATGGTGGGTATAGTCGATGCATTTTTGGAGTGTGAGATTTGTGAATATGTTTTACATGCAAATCTCATTTTATTTATTTGTGAATTTAATTCATGTTTGTGAAACTCTAAAGCTGATGATACACGGGGCAACATTTTGAGCAGTTTTGACGGGCAACTTTTTTTTTTAGCAACGTTACTTGGACACTTTCCCATTGAGAATGGGTAACAAATTTCTATTTGGATATTTTAGATCAGTCGTGGGCCCTGTGTCTCACCTGGTAGCCCATTGACGGCAACATTGCTCAAAAAGTTGCCCAGTGTATCATCAGCCTAAGATTTATTTGTGGATCTCATTCAATTTATTTGTGAATATGTTTATTTTTGTTAATCTTTTTATGTAGATCATAATCTATTTATTTGTAATAATGCAGCAAAAACATTTATTTCCAAGGGCGATGTTTCATTATGCTCCGGTCATTCATTTATCGCTCCAAATGGCTTTTCACGTATTCAAGTAAGAGGATAAAGGGTTATGTCAGTGACAATATAAATAAATAAATAAAAACTTTAAATTGTGATACTTGTTCGGATGGTTGATGGGTTTTCTTACCTCTATCAGCCTGCAACGTGATATCTGTTTGTAACGATATTTCTAGACTAGAAGAGTTAAGCCATTTAGCGTGGTAGCCCAGGCAGGCACACATTCAAAAATGGAGGGGGGTTAAAAGTAACTGAAGAGCACCAGAGGAACTTTGAAAAAGTATTTTGATTACACAGAGGTTGTTCAAGTGTATTTAAGCAAAGCCACCGAGGATGTTTCTATTTCACCACATTAAGCTCTTTTGTTATCATGTGGCTTCCCAGGCTTGAATGTGTTCGCAAGACACCTACCGATTATGCCCATGCTGAGAGCAAACATCAGAGACACTCCAGTTGGTAATCCCACAAAATAATATCCCACAATATTACAAAGAGCACCGAGCAGCTGCTTTCCAGCACCTCTGACAATGCCACCTGTAATGCCCTAAAGATAGAAATATATATATATTTCAGACATTGACAATATTTGAAGTGAATACCAGAAATAAAGATTGAAAGCAAAATTACAGACATCAGAATATAACCACACACTTTTATGAAAAAAGAAAAAACAATATACCAGTGATGTAATAAACAAAATTTTAGTTTTAATATTTTATGCCATTTTACTTCACAAAGTAAATGCATATTTACAGATGTTCAGATATACTGGAAAACAAGATTTTTTTTTCTAGTGCAAAATTTTTTATAAATAAAATATAAAATATTGGACAAATTAAATCTTACCGCAATGGCATCAAATAGATGAAAGAAGCCATACATGATCATGACCTCTGATACTTTGATCACTATGTCCCTGTAGAGAGAGACAGTTTAGTACACAGATCAGATATTAATTGTTGAATGTTTTAATGGCCACAATTACATGCTCCCAATACAATTCAATATACAATAATATGTATTCAGAAGATGGGACTTCTTTACACAAGCTGAAATACTGCATGTTGCAGTTTCTCCTTTTCATATTAATAGAAGTGTACCGTCTTGGTATTGTTGGTATTTAGTGTAATGAAATCTGAACAGTAGATTTCTGTAAACACTTACTCTTCTGTGGTAAAGATGTATCCAATAATATCTTTTGAACTTCCAATTAAGGTTGCAACCACACAAGAAACGAGCACTGTAAAAAAAAAAAGCACACCATGAAGGTAAACCAAAACCAGTAACCATACACCAATAACTATATACGTAAATGTACATTTTTATAATAAACAATGTTTAATTATGCGATTTTTCTTCTAAACATTTGGGCATCTTAAGCATCAGTTATGACAAAGCTGTTGATGAACAGATCACATACGTCCACAGGCTAAAGATACTTTGGCAGACAGCTTGGCTTGTTCTGTGTTTCCAGCTCCGAGTGCATTTCCCACCCTCACACTGGCTGCCACTGCAAATCCCAGTGGAAACTGAAAGGTGAGAATAATAAGAAACTGAATGAAAAAAGAAAAAAACTTATGTTCAAGCTAATATGTGTACTTTAAACAAAGGAATTAAAATATAATTTATGACAGATGTTCAGAAACAGAACTTGTTGCTGCTGTAGCTGTTTTTCTTTTTGAAATGATTTTTTTACAATCCTCTATTTCAACAGCAAGGACTTTTGTCAATTTGTTGTATTTACAAACTGTACATGTACAGTATTTCAGTTATTTTTGGGACTAGACTTAAAAATCTCAATTAAAGAATGGTTAAGTCTATGGTTGATTAGCAACTGTTAGAAGTTAAACCTCACACAAAACTCTTTCCCATGAGGTAAAATCTGCAGTAAAGTGGTACAGGTTACGCAGCTGCATTCCTGTGCATGCTCTTTATATAAATATGCAAGATTACAGCTGTCAGGATCTAATACTTTGATCATTTGTTCAATTTGATATATATTACAGAGTTGTTTTAGAAAAAATAAATAAAAGGCTGGTGTATTTAATTACACTGAATGTTCAGGTTACTGTCACCAACCCATGTATCTGTTTTCACCACCCATGCAGAGGATAACAAAATAATATTTGCTAATGAGAAATGATACTTTAAGTAATGTAAATAGTGAATGTGGAATAAAGGAAATGTGACACTTCTTAGTTCCACAGTTCTGTCAACAGGTTCCAATTTCAGTTTATCTTTTATGTGAACATAATGCTAATATCTTGACCCATTGACCAGTAAAAAGCTGGTGTTGTTGGGTCAGAGAAGACCCCTGAAATCATTGCAAGTATACAGTTTTGTTTTTGTTACAGGTTAAGCCACCATTGATACACCTACCATATATGCAATAGTGGCCAGCTCATAAACAACAGATTGGGCTCCCAGCTCAGTCTCACTGATGAGCCCTGCAACAATTAAATACATCAAGGTCACAAATATATTCATGGCTCAAAACAAATTTAATTACATAAAAACAATGACATATTGCAAACCTGCTAGGAATCCACCAATCTCATATGTCCACCACTCCACACATAGCATGAGCATGCTGGGAAAAGCCAAGCGAATGAAGGCACCCCATTCCTGCAGACAGTCAAGAGACCAGCCTAGGATATATGGGAAAAATACACATATTTAACACATTTCTATTTCAGACTAATTAACAATAAATCAAATACCGGATTTATTTATTAAATAATAACAGATGAATATAAGCAAAAAAGATATGTCGTTTCAACACTATGAAGGAAGAATGTTATAAAATTAACCTGGTGAGACATGACTCATCAGAAACAATTCAGTGAACTCTCCACCACACCATCTTAAAAAGTCACATAGTGAACTATTTCTGGTCAAATATTAAAAAAGAAAACAACGTACTTTGCACCAAGACATAAAACTGTTACATATGTCTCCCGCAAGTGAAAGTGCACCTTTGAAATATTTATTCAATGTTAAAACTATCTTTAAAAGGTGTGTAATTCATGGAATAAAAAAAACGATTAACTATAGTAACATATATAGCTTGTATTGAAAAGGCATGTGGTGAAAACACATTTACCAGACACATTCCTTGACTCTTTTAAGTTTTGAATGCCATGTTGCACTATAAAACAGAGCAACTATTTTGTGTCCTATATCATAAACCATACACTCTCTTGAAAACCAAATAAAACAGTCACCATCCCATGTGGCTTTATGCAGGCCCTTCCAGCGGATGTATACATAGAGAAACACAGCTAAGGAATATTGGGAAATAGCGTTTGCAGCAGCAGATCCTCTGTGAGTCAGAACAAATGAGAGAGAAAAAAACCCAACAAGTTATTGCAACCTCATTATTACTTTTAAGCCTTGGTTCTTTAGAAATAAATGAAAACAAACTAAGACCCCTGGAAACAGGATAAACAGAATCTAGACAGCTTCTTACGGCACACCAAGATCAAGCAGATGAATGAAGATGTAGTTTATTAAAGCATTGAGGATGTTTCCTGCTGCTCCTGTGATGACTTGAGGCCAAATAATACCCTAAACAAAGAAAAACAGACCATCATACTGGAAAAAAGGTAACATTACAATTTCCAAGTCTTACAATATCTAAATAACTTAAACACAAATGTATATATTTATTTCTAAAATCAGTTAGAAATAGCTCTTTAAGGTAACAACTAGTTACCACTGTTTACAATGTAGGCTATATATGAACAATAAACACAAAATAAACACAAGATAACAATGCCTTAGTTTACCTGATTTTGAAGATACCGTCCTTGCAGCTGATACATAAAGGCAGCCTGAAAATAGTTTTTAAAAGTCATATAGTGGAAGTTTTTTATTTATTAATTAATCAGTTACAGTGAAAACATTTAAAATGTTTAATGTGTCACTCACAGGCAGAGCAGGCATGAATATTTTTACATAGAGTTGTGACAGACTGTTGAGCGAGAGAGAGAAAATAATCACACACAGTTAAAGAAGCTTCACTGACACTAACTGTAGGTCAATGTGACTGTCACATGCCCAAATTATATGACATTATGTTTAAACCAACTTATTTCACAATACTTGTGTAATTTACTTCCATTAAAATATCCTGACAACTAGTGTTTTATCAGCAGATTCGGATACGTTTTGCTAAATAGGAACATTATTTAATGCATAACATCCAGTAAATGCTGAAAGTGTCAGACCTAGCCACACTGGGACTCTGTCGGACAGCCAGCAGGATGGGCTCGGTGTTGATCAGCAGCGCCCAGCAAGGGAAACAGGCCAACAGGAGGATGAGAATCCCTCTCTGCAGTATCACACCCACCCGCTTCAGATTATTACTGCCAAATGTCTGGAGGACACAATTCAATTTAGATGACACCTGAGTACAAATGACACTCACATTACTGACCATTCACTATCAGACCTGAGAGATGAGTGTATCGCATGCAGATGCCAATCCAGAGCCGATGGAGATGCCAGTCACATTAATAACCTGTGAGCAAAAAGGATGTATTTACAAATGTAATGAGCATTTGAATGAATACCACTATAATGAAGTCATTTGTGAACTCACAGCAATAGCCAGGGCCACACCGGCCAGTTCAGTTTTCCCCAAGTGTCCACAGAACACAGTGCTGATGAAGCTGATCAGAAAGATCATCAGCTGAGATATAAACTGCATGAAGAGAGGAACAATTTTGAGGATGTGATAACAACCACAAGACATAGTCACTTTTATTTTCAGTGTTAGAGCTACAATATTGTATGTTTGATTTGTCATGCCCCCTATTCTTGAGACAAAACTGATTACAGCCACTACTGACTAAGTCTTTGATAATTATTTTACTTTATTCTGCTAAATGCAATTAGGTGGAACCAGCTTATTTGTTTATAAACAAGTCTAAGAAAATGTGTTTATATAGATTTATCTATAAACAGACAGACTGATAGACAGACAGACAGACAGACAGACAGACAGACAGACAGACAGACAGACAGACAGATAGATAGATAGATAGATAGATAGATAGATAGATAGATAGATATTTTGTTTTATTGCCAAGGTTAATTTTCCACACAAATAAATTACAATTTTGAACTTTACTAAACGTTTTTCAGTTAACGCTGAATTAAAATCATCTCAATATCTGGTTAGTTGATTGGCTACAAGCAAAGTTTACAGAGCCTTTAAAATCTGTACACTTTTCACACTTACCACTGGTCCAGCCAGTTTTAGCACCTCTACAGTTTCTTCTTTATAATTCACTGGTAACAAACTCCGAAGTTTCTTTCGACACCCTCCACAAACAACCTGTGAACTTGACGTTGACTGATCATCATCACTTTTCTCCCGTTTTGAGTCCCAATTTATCTGGGTTACTGAATTAATACTGTCCATTTTCGTTATTTCTAAAGTCTTTAACTGATGCAAAGCAGCTTATATTTGGTTACAATACAGGACAACATCTGCATGAAAGATATTGTGCTAAAGGTCCATTGCAGGGACGGAGACTCAAAAAGTGGTAGTAAGTTTAGTAACGCCTGCTGAACTCCACAAGGTTATTACATAAACCGAAGTCACAGCATGCTTGGGTCAGGTTTCATTAAAGGGGCACCAACATTTAAACATAATTTTCAATAGAGACTAGAGACTGTGGAACTTAATTCGTTATATATATATATTTTTTTTTTTTTGGTCAGGGTGTGGGTGATGATACATATTCCTATGTTTGACAGACTGTTTCTACCATGGCAGTGACGGGCAATTGTAACCCACCCCCCTCCCATACCTTGTACAATTTAAATATAGAGCAAACAAATCCATTATAAAACACTGGTGCTTTTAAGCCAAATACAAGCTGAAAACACTCTCCGCAATCTCTGATGAAATCAGTCGGGTTTTCTCTGTATTAGAGCCATTTTCAACTTACTGTTTGAACGCGTTCATTTCCTGGATCCTTGGACTGAAAAGTTTACAGGAGTTTACCAGTTTAAAAAATATCTGATCGCAAAAACCTGGTCATTTTGATTTTTCTTTTCATATTATAATGTACTGATTCAAATTAGAAATCAATAATTAGTTATTATTTTGCTACTTTGCGCGCCTCCCGTGACATGCTCTCACGCCCCAGACCGACTGCATTCACGTGATTTGTCGAGATGAGAGGTAGGTTAATTCATGGTGCCCCCTCCTGGGTAGTCTGATTTTTATAGTATAATTTCTAATTACCCTGATACTTACACTCTGATTCTGAGCGATAATGATTAAAACATAAAAGTGCAGGTAATGCGTACAGGTAATGCGGCACATTTCGAGCACTGGTTCTGTTATTAAAGAGTGCTCACTTTGGCTGACGTCTTCATTCGAAGTTGTAGTTGAAGAGGCAGCATCTCTGTCACTCTCGGGGCAAAGCAGGTGCGGGCGCAATCATCAATCATATTTAAAGGGAAGCCGGTGTACCGAAAAAACATGCTACCTATCAGATTGTGCTACCAATAATATATGTGTATTGTTTTAAGGGTAAGTTTAGGGTAAGGGTAGGTGTGGACGGGTAGGTTTAGGGTAGGGGTAGGTATGGAAATTAAAAAAGCCTCAAACCACATGAAAAAAGGCTGGTAGCACAATCTGATAGGTAGCATTTTTCGCTATCGATTTGTGCTACCTATCTTTTTTAATGGGAGGTAGCACAATCTGAGCGGGTAGCACAAATCGTCAGAACACCGGCGCATCCTGACCGCATCAATGTCTTTACTGGGTGTTTTTAGGGAATATTTGCATTTATTCACAGACGATTTGATTAGCAACTCATGTGGTGGACTGTCGTGATTTTGGCTAATGCGAGACACTACTGAATGTGCAAAACTGAAACAAAACACTCTGGTTCCGTCACAAAGAAAAGGAATGATCACATTAAAGCAATACACAGCGGTATAGCGACCATCTCTCTTCACCGCTTACTCCCTCTGTACATGCGCGCTCACAATATCATGCGTGCATACGTACCATAACAACATAAAACAACAGAAGTTCTCTTAAAGGCACATTGACATCTATGGCAGGAACAGTATTTTAGTGGCCATTACAAGTTATACCCATTCTCTCAAGAAAGAAACTCGTGATCTTGAGCGCAAATGGAGAAAAAACTAACTTGGAAGTCTTTAGAATTGTGTGGAAAAACAGTATGTCTAGCTACAGACAGGCTCTAAAAGCTGCCAGGACCGAGCATATCCGCAAACTCATAGATAATAACCAAAACAATACAAGGTTTGTATTTAGCACAGTGGCTAGATTAACAAATAAACAGATGTCACCCGATCTAAATATTCCCTCACAGTTTAACAGTAATGACTTTATGAATTTATTTACTGAATAAATAGATAACATCAGAAATACAATAACAAATGTAGATTCTACAGTGTCTAGTACTTCAGCTTCATTCATCGCACCCAAAGAAAAGCTGCGTTGGTTTACAACTTTAGGACAGGATGAGCTAAATAAACACATCACTGCAGTCAGGTTCAGTCAGGTTTTAGGCCCCGCCATAGCACAGAAACTGCACTTGTTAAAATTACAAATGACTTGCTTCTTGCGTCAGACCAAGGCTGCATCTCATTGCTAGTTTTACTTGATCTTAGTGCTGCGTTCCAACACTATAGATCATGACATACTCATAGATCGATTACAAAACTAAACAGGTATTCAAGGGCAGGCTTTAAGATGGTTTAGATCCTACCTGTCCGATCCCTACCACTTGTTTATTTAAACGGGGAGGGATCTCAATTATCGACAGTAAAGTATGGAGTACCACAAGGATCTGTCATTGGTCCTCTGCTATTTTCAATATACATGTTGCCCCTTGGTAATATTATTAGAAAATACGGGATTAGTTTCCATTGTTATGCTGATGACACTCAACTATATATCTCAACAAGACCAGATTAAACTTCTAGACTATCTAAGCTAACAGAGTGTGTTAAAATTTAAAAGATTGGATGACCAATACATTTCTCCTATTAAATTCAGATAAGACAGAGATATTACTTATTGGACCTAAAAACAGTACACATCAGTACACATCAGTATTGAATCTCTTGGATTACAATTTGCAACTAGACAGATGCACTGTTTCTTCCTCTACAGTCAGAAATCTGGGTGTTATATTAGACAGCAACCTATCTTTTCAAAATCATATTTCCCATGTTACAAAAACAGCATTCTTCCATCTTAGAAACATTGCCAAGCTACGGAACGTTAGCTGTTTCTGATGCAGAAAAGTTAGTTCATGCATTCATGACCTCTAGACTGGACTACTGTAATGCACTGCTAGGTGGTTGTCCTGCATCTTCAATAAGCAAGCTACAGATATTACACAATGAGTCCTTACCAGGTCAAGAAAATATGATCTTATTACTCCAATTTTACAGTCTCTGCACTGGCTACCTATTAAGTTCCGTATCAGTTACAAAATATTATTACTTGCCTATAAGGTCATAAATGATTTAGCTCCTGCGTACCTAACTAATCTTCTATCACGCTACAATCCAACCCGTTGCCTAAGGTCGCAAAACTCTGGACTCTTGGTAGTACCTAGGATAGCAAAGTCCACTAAAGGAGGTAGAACTTTTTCATATTTGGCTCCAAAACTCTGGAATAGCCTTCATGATAACATTCGGGGTTCAGACACACTCTCTCTATTTAAATCTAGATTAAAGACACATCTCTTTAGCCAAGCATTCATATAATGCATCTCACAATCTTGTACTGCAGGTATATCTGATCAAATGCACATTATTATGCTTTAGCTTGGGTTGAACGGATAATTTCATCCAGGGTTGCTCCTGGATGGAACAACAGCTATGCTAATTGTCAACTCTATACCGAATAAAATTCATGTGGAGCCACAAAATATTTGATGCGCAAATAAAGATAACACGGCATATAGCTAAAGTTTTATATTCAGTTACGTTACAGGGCAGAGGAATAGCAATCATTTCAGAAGTCAAATGTAGTAATAATAATAAATAAGTATTATAATATTTATGTATGTATAATTAACAAAAAAAACTAATTTTTAGTTGGCTCAGAAATAAAATATACTGCTGGACAATAACCAATAATTTGTCTTCTTATTTTTGATAAATATTTTACTAATGACAATTTTATGGTTATGAGTGTACAATCAGTATATACTGAAAACACTTTTATTACAGAATAATGAAGAAAATATATGTGACCCTGGAGCACAAAACCAGTCTTAAGTGTAGCAATAGCCAAAAATACATTGTATGGGTCAAAATGATCGATTTATCTTTTATGCCAAAAATCATTAGGATATTAAGCAAAGATCATGTTCCATGAAGATAAAACATTTACTATTACTTCTCTTTGAGTGCATTTTGGACTTTCTGTGCGAGAGCGCCCTCTGGCTTCGAGAATGAACGAAACCTACAGCGCGTGAGAGTGTTCAGCGCTCCGTGATGTTCACATCGTTTTGGATACGAATAAAACCCATCCAAAACGACGTTACTATATTTTCTATTTTAATTTAAAACTATATTTACTCACATTGGCCCTTGAAAACCTCTACTTTAGCACACTTGACCGAGAAAAAGTGCAGGGGAAGAGTTTAGGTTGTATTAAAAGTCGGGGGGACACCCACGCTACAGGGAGCCACCGCAGAGGGATGAAAGAGCCGCATGTGGCTCGCGAGCCGCGGGTTGCCGACCCCTGTACTAGGTACACAGTAAGACTGATCCGGATGGATCACCTGCCCCATAACCTTTGCCAATCTGATTGCCAATGTTTTTGAAAGTAATTTATAGTCACTGCATAAAAGTGAGACCGGCCTCCAGTTCTTATTCTCAGTGAGATCTCCTTTCTTTGGGAGAAGAGTCCCAAAGGTGTCATTTCTTTGGGAGACCAGCAGTCCCAAAGGTGTCATTGCTCAACACCTCCAGCAGATCAACCCCAATCTCAGACCAGAAGGTTTTTGTCCATTTTTCCTTTTGTGGCCAAATAAATACTTAGAAGGTGCATCCATCTGATCAATGTTCAAGAACTTTGCCCAGACCAGTGCCCCCTGTGTTTTATAATCTAGCAGATCTTTAAGTTCAGCTTTTTTCCTTAAAAAGGTTTCCAAACAGTTAACATCACTTGAGGTCTGAGTCAGTTTCTGCAAATCCATTATTTGTTTTTCAAGCACTTCTAATGAGCGAGTTAAATCTTTTGTGACATTTCGTGTGTATTGCTGTGCAAACTGTTTTATTTGCACCTTACCATAATCCCACCATTGTTGTAGAGATTTAAAAGAAGACTTTGTCTTTTTGAAAAACTTCCAAAAGGCCTTAAATGATTCAATGAAAAATTTATAATTTAAAAGGTTTGTATTAAAATGCCAATATGCACTTTTAGGCTTCACTGAATTTAAAATAAATCTACAATTCACCATGTTATGATCAGAAAAAGGCAATGGTGTGATATAGGGATGCGCGGTATACCGGTACTGTAAAATTATCGTTATCTATTATATTTCAAACTGTACAATGTCATAATTTTGCATAATTTGGTATTTCATACGCTGCTGTTTCTGAAGTTCACCTGTAGTGGGGCAGTGCTTCTCAAATTGCTGCGCATCCGGTAAATGTGACAACAGAACAAGTGAACAACACTATGAATTAAACAGATTAAACTATTAACATGCCCGAAACAAACAAATTAAGAGAACAGTAGAAGTGAAATATGGCATTACTTTGCTTACAAAACAGATGATAAAGGTGAACGAACTGATCACAGGAGGCAAGACATCTAACATCTAATCTAGCTAAGCATTTGTCGCTTGCTCATCCTGATCTTTTCCGAGAATTAGAGATCGACAGGTTAGTAAGTGCATCATAAATTCATAATTGTAAGTTTTATTCACCACTTTTTTGCATGTTTTAAAGGCTTTCCGCTTAAATGTTTCATTCATGCGGTGGTCAGATGTGTGCTTTTTCTGAGCCCGTACACCTGAAGAGCGCGCATGGAAAAGCCTGCCTAACTGCGCCTGATAACTTAACCAAGTTATCCTTTGAGCTAATACTGTCAAAACACAACAAGGTTTATGTATAGACTAAGTTGGTTATGTCTAAAATTTAAGTAAACAGCCGAGACAAACGGATGCGTCCCTGCATATTATATGCGTGCAGGTCTTAAAGGGACAGTACTAAAGCATGCGGCCGACTGTCATTAAAGGTATAGTTCACACTACAATTGCATTTCTGTCATTATATTTACTCACTCACATGTTGTCCCAAACCTGTATTAATTTCTTTCTTGTGCCGAACACAAAATTAGGTATTTTGAAGAACATGGGTAACCAAACAGTTGCTGGTCCACATTGACTTTGATAGAATGATAAAAATCGTCTCAGGTTACGTATGTAACCATGGTTCCCCGAGTGGGGAATGAGACACTGAGTCCCCTAGGGGTCGCTATGGGGAACGCCCTCAGCGTGACTCGTGTCTGAAGATACATATGTAAAAACACCAACTGTTGGCCGGCGACAGCCCATGACGTCACTACCGGCGTGACCATAATAAAAGAGCCGCCGGGAGAATACATCATCCGCTTCTTCGTCTGAAGCTTGCATCCGAAGCATGGCCCAAAGCCTAGGGGACGCAGTGTCTCGTTCCGCACTCGGGGAACCATGGTTACATACGTAACCTGAGACGTTCCCCTTCATGGGAACTTCGAACTGCGTCCCCTAGGGGTCGCTATGGGGGACGCTATACCCACGCCACCATGCTGAGGGGAGTGCAAGCCAATTTCGTGAAAAAGGCGAGCACTAAGCCAACTCTACCAGGCTAAGGGAGTTGCCCCCGGGACGGTTGATGGCTGTCAGTGACATTATCCCCTACGGCCAAAAAACCTGGGCTGCATACCCTAAAATCCTTACCTGCTGGGAGCCGGGACTACCGGACCCAGGGTAGAGCTCAAAGGTCTGGAATCAGAAGGATTCCTTTAGGGGGATATGGCCAAGCACCTAGTGGTAGTAACTAGGTCCTGGCCGGTCACTCAGAAGCTACCGCTTGCTCTGCACGAGCTTGCTGAGGGAACTGTCTCAACAGACCCTTTGGCAGCGACACCCTTTTTATTTTGTTTTTTACCCAATATATATGGGACAAAGGGAGCGGGGCCTAAGGCACAAGCCGGGGCTTTGACCAACTCAAAAAAGGGCACGAAGCTGTGCGCGTAACCCTACCGTACAGGATTTTTAGAAAGAACGCAGAATCTTGATGTGCGAACTTACCACTGAGTGGATTTTAAAAAAGTGCCCAAAGTCTAGCGTGCGCACTTACCATAATATGGATTTTTAGAAAAGAACACAGAACACTTGATGTGCGATCTTACCACTGAGTGGATTTTTAAAAAGTGCCCAAAGATCTTAGCGTGTGCACTTATCTAGATGGGTAACGTTCTATGGCTCCGGGGCGGAGAACTACTCACTCTTTAGAGTGAGAGGGAACTCAGACGCTCAGAAAGGAGTGGCATGCTCATAGATGACCCTCTATGGTGAGGGGAGCAATGCTAGCTCGACCAACAAAGAGCGAGACCTGTCACAGGGCTCTGGAGAGTGGAGAAACTCATTCTTCAGAATGAGAGAGAGGACTCAGACACTCAGAAGGGAGCGGCATGCTCATAAGCGATTCTGCTCTCTCAATGAGAGAGAGGACTCAGACACTCAGAAGGGAGCTCGATGCTCACTCAGAAGGGAGCGGCATGCTCATAAGTGACCCTCTAGGTGAGGGGAGCAGTGCTAGCTCTACCGACAGCGAGCTCTGGAGAGCGGAGAAATCAACCCTCAGAGTGAGAGGGAACTCAGACGCTCAGAAGGGAGTGGCATGCTCATAGGTGACCCTCTAGGTGAGGGGAGCAATGCTAGCTCTACCGACAACGAGCTCTGGAGAGCGGAGAACTCATTCCTCAGAATGAGAGGGAACTCAGACGCTCAGAAGGGAGCGGCATGCTCATAGGTGACCCTCTAGGTGAGGGGAGCAATGCTAGCTCTACCGACAGCGAGCTCTGGAGAGCAGAGAACTCATTCCTCAGAATGAGAGGGAACTCAGACGCTCAGAAGGGAGCGGCATGCTCATAAGTGACCCTCTAGGTGAGGGGAGCAATGCTAGCTCTACCGACAGCGAGCTCTGGAGAGCGGAGAACTTATTCCTCAGAATGAGAGGGAACTCACCTTATTTATTTATTTATTTTTTGTCCTGGCTTAGCAGGAAATTTCCACCTAACCTCGGTCAGGTGGAGTTTACGGTGGTTACAGGGGAATTAGAGAGGAATAAGAGGGCTTGCCTCTCTCTGACCCGCGCCTCGCTCTCACCCTAGCCGTAGGCGGGGGAGGGGCATGAGTTGCGAGACTAGCCTTCTGAGCCGATCTCTGATCCTCAGACCGAGATGGGCTAGGACCCCTGGTTGTTCGGGCTCAGACCTGGACTTTATAGAACAGTCTGGTACGCCTTAGTGTGCAACGAAGCGACGGTCTGACCTGCT
Source organism: Ptychobarbus kaznakovi (assembly GCA_027422405.1). Lineage (NCBI taxonomy): Eukaryota > Metazoa > Chordata > Actinopteri > Cypriniformes > Cyprinidae > Ptychobarbus > Ptychobarbus kaznakovi. The sequence continues at coordinate 15,214,627 of CM049812.1, read as the reverse complement.
GCTGCATATGCCCTGCCATTTAAGCAAGATTCAGGGGCTTAGATGGCAAGGAGGGAGCCTTGAGAGAGGATGTCTCGCCCACAGAGAGATATCTTTTTTTTTTTTTTGCTGGCTATCATCTCTTGCACAGGTGGCATCCCCTCATAGCCATTTTCACGCATCCCCTCAATGTCAGCATACCTAGTATGCTGAAACCTAAACCTAAAGATGCTGAAAAAATATTTATTTGTATTTTTATAAACTTACATTTGACAGAAGAAATAATACAGCTGCTTTAATAGAAATCAATCTATATAGTGTTTTATTTTATTTGTTCATTCAGTTTCTTGAATGCTCCTGCTAAATATGCCTATTGTACCTGAAAATAAAATGTTGTATTTGTATATTAGGTGTATTTTTTATGTGTATCTTTGTTCTTATTTTTAATAACAAAGATAAAATGATGACAAATATTTTTATCTTCCCCCACTTCGGTCTAAATATCCACCATACTTTATATTTTGTAACCTTGAAAGGATTTGTCTTTATAATAGGGAAATTATTTTGGCTGCACTGCTCACACAAAATAGTAAAATCAACATGACAAAGAATCGTGAAATTGTGATATTTCTAAAAAAAATAGTGATATGATATTTTTGCCATATCGCCCACCCCTACTTTGACTGTTAGAATAACACTTTAAATAAACATTTGTTCATTAACAGTATTGACATCATTATAGCACTTATAAATGTAGGTCAATAATTATATAAATTGTAAATTATAAATGTTTACTTATGTTTAGTATGTTAACATTATGCATTAAACACATACCTAACATTAACCAATATTAATAAATACTATATATATGATGATCAATCATTTAAAAAAAATTCAGTTCACTTATTTTTTGAGTCTGGTTATTTGTCACCTATGGTATCGATACCGAGGTATTACATTCTGATATCGTACCGAAGCCAAAAATATGGTATTGAGCAATCCCTAGTGTGATATAACATTTGTTAAACATGCTCAAATGATACTTAAAACATAAAATCTGTCCAATCTGGCTAAAGATAAACAATTATCATGCGTGTGAGCCCATGTATATTGTCTCTCATTACCATTTAGAGCTCTCCAAACATCACATAGATCATATTTTTCAATTAAATGAGTTAAATGTTTACGTGAAGCCATGTGAGGTTCAACATGATTTCGGTCTATATCAAGTTCAGCACAATTAAAATCACCCCTTAAAAACAAAAATTCCTCAGTACAGCAATTTTGTAAAGTTGAACAGAGGGTATCTAAAAACAATAATCTTTATACAGGTGCAATTGGAGCATAAATACAAAAGAAAACAAAAGCAAAACTTTCATAAGTAACTCTAACTTGTAAAAGTCTACATTTATTAATTTAATTTACATCATATGAAATTGGTTTAAAATTCCTACTAAACAAAATGGCAACTTCACCACTTAGAGTAAAACCGTGGCTTAAAACAGGTATTCCACTGAATTCTTTCATCAAATCAACAACATTATCTGAGCTACTATGTGTTTCTTTTAAAAAAGCTATGTCTATATTTTTCTGTTCCATTTCTTCAAATAATTTTGCTCTTTTTTTAAATTCCTTGCACCATTAATATTCAAAGAAGCAAGATGTACTTCACTCATTATGAAAAAGAAAAAGAAGAAAAGATACATCCTACAAAATAAAAAAGAAAGCTATTCCTGATTTTCATGTCAATAATCATCATCATTTAAGGCATTGCCGATGTTTCTCACATTTGTTTTTAATCTATAAACTTCTTTGTTGGTAAAGCAGTCTCCAGCCATCAAACTTTTTGCTCTCTCAACAAATAGTTTCAGATCAGGAAAATATTCTTGTACTTGTACTCCTCTCTTGTTTTTAGTTGCTCTGAGGAACAATTTTATGTCCTCAAGTTCATAACTGCGAGCAGTGGGTTCACCTTGCGAGAAACTCACACTGCATTCAGAGTAATCCCTGTCACTCTCTGTGTCCTGCATTTCCTTCTCCTGTATCTCGTCAGTTTTGCTTATCTTCGCATCTATTGACTTGTTTTGGGAGTCGTAAAAGCAGTGAACTTCCTGTCTTCCTCAGACACAACGATGTTATAAAACCCAGAGGTCAAGTCCATTACACTGAAGATGGCATTTCCTCCCAAAGCTGCTAAGCAGTCTGCCTGATGAGGCAAGGGGTTGTAGAGAATCATCGCACAGAATTAAATACAGATGAATTTGAGCTACGTCACAGACTATGGTTTGATTTAAAATCACCTCCCCCCCCCCCTTCTCATCCAGTAGAGCGCGCGCTTTTTCGTCAAAAACAAAGGAGAGACAATCCACATGTGGTTCCTTTGTTGCACAGAGACAGTCATTTATTCAGTGGATATTACAACCATCTACTCAAGAAACATACGGATATTAATGTTGTACTCTGCCTCTCGTATGCTTTGTGTGAATGGGAATTAGTTAGGAAATGTGGAATGATTTTAAATCTGTGCCTTAACTGTGCAGTACATATACTTTGTGTGCCGAATGCAGTGTTTAGATTTATATGGTCGGTCGCGGAAAATTATGAATCAGTGAGATGACAGATGTGGTGATATTATAAATGGGTAAACATGTGATTACCCCTTACATAAATATGTAAACCCTTTAAACCGCAGAACCGCTCTACAAACAGTTTCCAGGTGACGTCAGGCAGCAGCAAAGGAAACCACGTGCTCACCAACAAAGCCACGAAGAAACACAAACTAAACCACGTGGCATCAGAGACAAAGGATTGGACATTTCGGTGAAAGCAACACGTGGAACGAGACCAAAGATTCACCTGCGAAACCTTTACCTGAACGCAAGTAACAAACAAAGTCTCTATTACTGAACTGTGAATTTGATCTGAATGCAGAAACATAATCTAATTATGTTTGTGATCTTCCTTTTGGTTTAAGTAGGGCTATTTTAACCTTCTGAGGTAACCCGTAAAACATCTGTATGTATGTGTGTGTTCGTTTATGTGTTTATTAGTTAGTCCATGTATGTTAGTAGAATAGCAGTTAAGTAAATAAACCGTGTTTCATTTTATAAATAATTGTATCTGGGGATGTGATTTTCAAGTATTTTAACCTTATATTGCCAAAAGATAACGTTACCTCGCTCAAAGTTTAAGAGATTATTAATTTTTATTCGTTTTATTGTTATTGGTGGCCACGAGGCAAGAGAAACGAGATTGATGAAGATATACTGATGTTAATGGTCGCTGGACGAGTCGTTAATACAGTAGAAATAATAAGTTAAAGATTAATATCACTTTACTCAAAGCAATATTGAATCTTTAATAAATAATTCCCCGGAGCTGAAATAATAGCTTCGTTTAATTATGCTACATATGGTGGAGAATGAACGCTGTTATAAAGATTAACTTGAAAACTCAATAAAACATCCATCAGAGACAATAATGGAATTTCTCACATTTTATCCGGAAAAATTGAGTAAATATGGAAAAATGAGCGTTTATTTGTGATATTGCATTCTTGTTTGTAAAACACAGTGCGTTTTGAATGAAAGAGAGTGTAACTCGAGTATTGAGAAAAAATGAAACTGCAGTAAATAATTAATATACGTCTATTTAAGATAGACGAGAAGTCGCTAAAAGCGCACAAGAGGCGAATGAGCGCTTCTTCATGCCCCTCTCTTAAGGCCTTCATGATAATCAGTTGTTGTGCGTGTTCCACTGCAAACTGAAACCATGCTATTATTCTCCCGGCTTGTAGGATATTAAATTAGCTACTTAATTAATTCTCAGCCATTATTTCATTCACACGAGTGAAATCCAGATCCATGGCGCCCAGACAAAGGGGTAGCCCACGTGGTCTGTGAGAAAGGATAAATTTGTAATCGATTGAATTGTTTCATGTGCTGTTTGTCTAAACAGACAAATATCAGCATAAGGTCCGCCGAGGCCTTGATGATTTATAATTAATCCGTAGATTAATTTATCTCACCCTAAACGAGTGAGATTATAGGTGCTATAAAAGATTCAAATCTGAATAGTGCTTGTTGATTTTGAAGTGTGGAGCACATTTACAGGTTACAGGCACTGTGAGGAAGTCGTTAGAAACCCCCCTTCCGGGCATTTGCCAGCAGTGTTGCCAACTATTTTCAATGGAAATTAGCTAAAGTCTGCTCGAAAAGTCGCTAAATGTCGCTAGATGACGTCATGCGTAAATTTGCATATTTAGACGTCATCACGTCCTATTATATATTTTAGAGTGTGCCATTGTAGCTGTTTTAAACATGTGTAATATTCTAGCTTTGTGTATTTGTATATATATTTGTATTATGTATAGGTTTTTTATATTTGTATTATGTATTTATATTTTATTATTTGTATTTTATATTTGTGTATAAAGTGGTAATTAAAGTTATATGTATATATGCTTTTTATATGTGTATATGAGTTTAATAAATGTAATTAAGTTTATTGTTGTGTATGAGTAAGTACAATCATGTACAGTCTCTCAGACGTAGCCCAGTAAACGATCTCAGAGGAGTTCAGAAACTGGAATGAACTAAAGCTTTGTGACAGTAAGTTATATAAGTGCATGAGAAGAATTAAAAAAAAGAAAAGAAAAACAGGTCAAATTAAAGTTTTATTTCAAACAAAGGAGAAGCAGGCAAGTGATTGGTCCGTGGCAACACCGTGTGCACATGCGCAGCTCATTCACATCTATGTCATCTGCCGTGCGGTCACTGGAATGTGCTGATCCTCTCAGCCGGAGCCAGCGCTCACTGATCACAGCAGACACAGGGAGAGGTGTAACTCAAGATCTCGTGCTCGCAGGACAGTACTGGCGACATTTGGAAAGTTGCTAAGGTTTTTCCAAAAGTCGCTAGATTTGTCGCTAGGCGCTTTTAAAAAAAGAAAAGTCGCTAAAGGGGTCTGAAAAGTCACTAAATCTAGCGACAAAGTCGCTAAGTTGGCAACACTGTTTGCCAGTATAGACTTAGCCACAGCGCCACCTTGAGTTATTGTAAACAAATAGCATTAACGCTAACTGAAACAAAGAAGCTGGCTTTGATGCAATGCTGTTTGCATTTACGGCTAGCGACTAGCACGTAGCATTTAGAGCAGGGGTGTCCAAACTACGGCCCGCGGGCCATCTGCGGCCCGCGGTCGTTCCTGTGGCGGCCCGCAAACGATTTTAAAGATAATACGAATCTGGCCCTTTATAGGGGAAAATAGATGAAATTCACTAAATAACCATCTGGTGTCGCTATCACACGGAGCCAATGCAGTTAGTCAGACGTAGGTCTACGTTCAAATTAAGAGGCTATAAATAACAACAAATTATTGTTCATCGCATTTTGCTAAGTCATGGCGCAACAAAGAAAAAGAAAATCGAAAGTGAATGCAGGAGATTTCAGACACGATGGGAAATGAATATTTTTTCAAGGAGGTGAGCGGGAAATGTGTCTGTTTAATATGCCAGGAGTCCGTTGCGGTGATGAAGGAATATAATATTAAAAGACATTATGAAACAAAACATCAGTCTTTCAAATCTTACACTGGTGTCGAGCGAGATCAAAAGGTGAAACAATTGTCAGCTGCCTTGTTAGCTCAACAACAACACTTGTTTCGTGCTAATAAAGCACAGGAAAATTCTACATTAGCTAGTTATGAGGTAGCTCACCTAATGGCGCGACACGGAAAACCCTTCACTGAAGGCGAACTTATAAAGGAGTGTCTGTTGAAAGTTGCCACTATAATTTGCCCAGAAAAGATGCAAGATTTAAAAAATATCAGTCTTTCAAGAAACACAGTCGGACGGAGAATTGAAGACTCTAAAAGAACAAGTGACAGACAAAGTACCCACGTTTGATTTTTATTCAATTGCGTGCGATGACAGCACTGATTCCACGATACTGCACAGCTGTTGATTTTTTTGCGAGGTGTAGACAGTAATTTTTGCATTTCAGAAGAGCTCCTTGATATGAAGAGCCTTAAGAGTACAACAACGGAAAAGATCTTTTTGAAGCCGTATCATCATGAATCTCCCTTGGGCCAAGCTCTGTGGCATTACAACGGATGGAGCGCCAGCTATGGTCGGCGAGCAGAATGGAATGGCTTCCATGGTGTGCAACAAAGTTCGCGAAAGTGGAGGTGAGGCTGTGAAAATGCACTGTATCATACACCAGGAAGCGCTCTGTGCCAAAGCCATCCAGATGGATGATGTGATGACCACTGTGGTGAAAACTATAAACTTGATTCGTCCAAGAGCGCTCAACCACAGAGAATTCCGGGCATTTCTGTCTGATATTGATGCAGAATATGGTGACGTAGTATATCACTCTAACGTGCGGTGGCTGAGTCGCGGCTCTGCTCTACAGCGGTTCTATTCACTGCGGTCTGAAATTTATCAGTTTTTGAAAGAAACAAATCTGACACTTGATCAACTCAATGACCCTGGCTGGCTGGCAGATCTTGCTTTTTTAGTTGATTTGACCAGTCACCTGAACGCACTGAATAAAAGCCTGCAAGGCAAGGACCAGCTAATATCGGAAATGTATGCGCACTTGAAATCCTTTTCTGTGAAGCTAAGACTCTTTGAGAGACAAATCAGTGACCGCAATGCTGTGCACTTTCCTAGTTTGTCCGAAATGATCTCGAGTTTGTCAGACTCCAATATCCCTGGAAAAATGGATAAATATTCGACAGTGCTCACATCCCTAATCACCGAATTTAATCAGCGTTTTCAAGACTTTTCCGCTATTGACAACGACATCAAACTGTTCTCAACCCCTTTCTCCATTAATGTAGAAGAAGTACAAGAGAATGTGCAGCTGGAACTCATAGAGCTTCAGTGCGATGGTTCTCTTTGCAGCCGCCACCAGCTTCTTCCCCTGTCCGAGTTCTACACGAGTTTGGAAACCTCCAGATTCCCTTAATCAAACGTCACGCACAAAGGATGATGAGTCTGTTTGGCTCCACATACATATGTGAGCAAACATTTTCGCTGATGACGCTGAACAAGAGTCCACTGCGAGCACGTCTGACTGACAGCCATCTCTGTGATCTGCTTCGTATCTCTACTACACGACTTACTCCTGACTTGAAATCAATTCTGAAATCCAAGGCACAACATCACTGTTCACATTAATAAGTTAATGGTGAGTAAAAAAATATTGAAAGCAATACATTGTAAAGATTCTTAGGTTAAACATTTATATAATATCATGGGGCATATTTAAATATATATTTAGCACACAATTTTTAGAGAATAGCATATTTAACATATAAGCAGACAAGGACAAATGAATGGCAATAATCAGTTCGCTTTTTTAATAGTAGGTCTTTTTTTCTTTTTTTTTTACAGCATGCGGCCCAAGACAGCTCACATTTTTTTGCACCTGGCCCCCTGTGAAAAAAGTTTGGACACCCCTGATTTAGAGAGTTTGAATATGAGTTGAATGCAGTGTGTGTGAAAATGTGACTCATTTTTACTCCTTTCGTTCTCTCTATCTATCTCCCCATTTAAAAGACTAACAAATGTTAATAAACTGGCTGTGCTAATGTCATAACTAATCATCAGTGTCTAACAATCTCACAGGTGGTTTTAATAGACATTTGTGTAAAGTTTTTTTTTTACCTTTAATGGGTATCAGTTTAATAACTGGTGGTTTTATTAGAAGATAATTCAGAATTACCTCATTACCTTGATAATATGGTGATTCATTCAATTATAACTGCTTCCCTGATTTTAAAACACATCAGTGGATAAGTTGCTATTGTTAGGAATTTTTAATTGTTAATTTAATGTCATAATTACAAATTCGAAATTAATTTCATTTCATAAAATAATTTCAGTTCCTGCTTCCAAGTAGCAACAGTAGCCACTGACTAATCATAAGCACTCTTATAATTTGACAACCACAGTAAAACCTTAATTATTATCAAGAGGGCCAGAAGTTTTTAATTTCATTCACAGGTAATTAGGGTAGAACAGATTAATTTGGTTTGATGTTAATGACACAATGAGGAATGAGTAACTTGGGAAATTATTTAATTATTATTATTGGAATCCGAAACTAGTGATTTATTGTCCCGGAGGAAATTTGTGTTGGACACATACAATACGTTATCTGCTGTTCTACACAAATAACATACTACATACATATGACACAGCGACCCCTCTCTGCCCTCCCCACAATATACAGTGAGCAACTAAACTACACCCTACCTTTTGTGCAACACCCCTTTAATCATCATGTCTATATATATTTGCACACACCAGATGGGGAAAATACACATTTATTTACATATATATATATATATATATACATATACATATATATATATATATATATATATATATATATACATATATACATATACATTATAATTGTTGACCTCTAGCTAACTTATCATTCAATGCTTTAATGGACAGTGGGACAAAGGAGTTCTTAAAACGGTTAAGCCTGCACTTAGGACACTCAAGATCTTGTTCCCGAGGGAAGAAGTTGGTACTCAGAGTGAAGGACATGAGTGGGATCTGAAATATTTTTTTTGAGCCTGTCTAGTAACTGTTTCTTCAAAAAGAGCCTGAGGTGTGGGATGCTGCTTAACTCCCATAATTTTCATGGCTCTCTGTGTTAGCCGTGTAATCTGGGCTTTCAAGTGTACACTAAGATTGCCAAACCAGGCTGAGATGCCGTATCGAAAAATGCTCTCGATTACAGCATGATAAAAGAGAAGCAACACTTTTTGGTTAACACCAAATACCCTCAACCTACGAAGAAAATACAATCGCTGTTGGACCCTAATGCAGACATTTTCAACCTGAACACTCCATGTCAGTTTATTATCAATGTGAATGCCCAGATATCTGCAAGAGTCCACCTGGACTATATTCTGACCATTAATGATTAAGTGGTCACCAATGGATTTGGGGTCAAACATCATCTCCACTGTTTTTTTTGTGTTAATGCTAAGAAAATGTTTATCACACCACTGGACAAAGTTCTGAACCTCATGTTTGTAAGTAGTAACATCTGATGTTCCAGATATGAGACCTAAAATAGCTGTATTGTCAGAGAACTTAATCATGTAATTATTAACAGTACTACATGTACATTCGTTAGTATATAATGTGAACAGGACTGGAGAACTGACACACCCCTGTAGGGCGCCAGTGTTGATAATTGTAGATTCAGACAATGTCCTATTCACCCTAACCTGCTGGCTACGATTGGTCAGAAATGAGTAGAACCACTTAATAATAAAGGGATTGACATTCATCCGTTGCATAGTTTTCAAAAGAATATGAGGCTGCAAGGTGTTAAAGGCCGAACTAAAATCTACAAACAACAGTTTAGCATAAGCCCTAGGATTCTCAAGGTGTTTAATCACTAGGTGCACTAAACTGTTGATAGCATCATCAGTGCCTCTTTGACGTTTATATGCGAACTGATAGGGATCTAACTGTGGACATACTTCCAGTTTTAATTGGCTCACAATGAGCTTTTCCATACACTTCCTCACAACAGAAGTTAAAGCAATAGGTCTAAAATCATTATTCTCCTGTGGACAAGATTTTTTGGGAACGGGTAATAATTGCCTTTTTCCATAGAGTTGGCACAGTGTGAGAGTACAGGGACCACTGAAAAATAGGGCACCAAGCTGATGTCAGTTCGTCTGCACATGTTTTTATTAGAAATGGAGAAATTCCATCAGGACCTGTGGCCTTAGTTGCATTAACTTGCTTAAAGACCTTAGTGATGGATTTAAGGTCAATCTCCAACCTATCAGCATCATCAATAGCAATACTATCAAGCACCATATCACATTCAGCAGGGAAATCATAGTTGTCAAACCTCTTATAAAAATAGTTCAATTCATTTGCTTTTGCCAGTTCATCTGTGACATGCAAGGACTTCTCTGTTAATTTCATATTAGTTGCTATTTTCATTGAGTCCCATAATCTTTTAGAAGATCTAATCTATTTGGAAGCTGTAATTCAATTTCATAATTCATTATGAATTTGAAAATTCTAATTATATTTAATAATTAATTACACTTCCTGTTTACATATTGCAATAATATTGGTTTATCAACTCAATTGTAGATTGCCCTGGTAATTCTAATCCTAATCGATCCTATCAATTTTAATGAGAACATCATTCTAGATTCTCGCGGATCGCGAATCGCGGATTGTCCGGTCCAAGTAACCTTGAAGGATAGCTACAGCTCGTGAGTACTTTGTTTATATTTGCTCATTAGAGTGAAGGGGTGTTTGTTGATCGCCACAACGCTTCCAAGCACCGTCCAGGCTTCCAATGGGGGGATATTTATTTTGTTTGTTTTTATTTTCTTGCCAGCTAAAGTTGACATTGAGTCTGGGCCCAGTGATCATTAGTACTGAACGTTTGAACGGATAATACCATGGAATTATATTGAGTTGTTAAATGAACACTCAGTGAGTGTTAAAAATTGTGAACATTGAGTGAACATCATCATTGAACTTTTGAGTGAATAGTATACACATTGAAAGGGTAATCAAGTGAACTTTTTCGTTTTGATTCTGTAGAAAAAGTTAATTAGAGTTGTGATACTTTTTTCCACTAAGCTGTCTTGTTTACATTTGTAGAAATATTAGTTGCTTTACACATTTTTTACATTTAAGAGCTAATCTATACCTCTTTAAATTTACATGGTGAGTTGAAATAAGACAAGTACACTTTTTCAATTTATAGAATGTAATTTTATTTTCTTTTAGACTGTTGTAATACTAATACATTCATATTTTTGAAGAATGTAATTTTACTTTCATTTCTGTCATATTGATGTAACAGGAATACACATTGTTTCTTTTTCTTCACGTTCATTTAAATTTCACACATTTCATCAGGTTAAAAGAGAATTAAAGGATCCAATTTGTTTATTCTCAGTTTTTCGTTGTCTGTTTAATTCCAGTTCAGTAATCTCTCCATAGAGCTGGTTGAAACTAACAGAGTGTAATTGTTTTACGAACTCAGAGCCCTCTTCCTCCGTGAAGTGAAGAGAGTGCTACACTGAACAATTGTACAGTTGGTTTGACACAATTTGTATTGTTAAAAGCGCTATATAAATAAAGGTGACTTGACTTGACTTATAATAAAAAAGCACAAAGCTTATTGCGATTATTGAGTGGCTTGCGTCAAGTTGCGTACAATGAATGGACTTGAAAACATTAAATATTATTTCCAAACATTTATACCGTAATTAAAATAGCTTGTGAATAGTCACGTAACGTTATTTATGTCAGAAAAATCAACAAGTTAACAGAGTTGGAGCCCATATCATTTGGGGGGGGGCATACCATTTTTTTTGCATATGGGCCTGCAGCTGACTTGCTACATCACTGATTGCCTGCAAAGGATTTGCAACAAAATATTAAAAATGAATATACAGTATATATATATATGTATGTGTGTATATATATATGTGTATATGTATGTATGTGTATATATATATATGTATATATATATATATATATGTGTGTATGTATGTCTAAACACATATGTCTTAATTAACAGAATCTCTATAGTTGCCAAGTTTTTTTCCCTTCCCTGCAATGTTTTAAAACCACAGAATGGCAGAAGAAAACACATCTACATCAAATACTATTGCAATGGCTTTTTTTTCATTTTTTTTTTCAATACCTACAAATCCATGAACTTACTATACTCTGAGAAATCCAGTGAGCACCCCATTTAACACAATCCCTCCAGCTAGTATAAGCAGCATGAAGAAAAATGCAAGTCCTAGACGGACAACCAGCTGTTTAGTGGTCAAAACCGTGCCAACTGTGACCAGTGCAACAGCATTTGTTATTCCTCCTTCTCTTTTACTGAGCCCTTCAAGGTCTGTGTTCTCATCTGTCTGGCCTTCTTCAGTGTGCTGGGACTGCTGTGGTAGTTCTGTTCACGGATGAACAAAATACAACATAATCAGTCAACAGACAAAGTCCATGATGAAATAAAAAAAATGTACCACTGAGGTCATATAACAGACAGAAACTACCTTCTGCATAGCCCTTATTTTCTATAGCGTAAGATTTATCTTTGGTCTCAGGGACTTGTACACCTGCTCTGATTAAAGCCTGAAAATAAGATAAAGACTGCAGTCATCATCTATCCAAATAGACTATATAGATGTGGATGAAGTAAAATGTCTCACCTCTTGAGTCGCTTTTTTCTAGTCCAATTTGCAAATGAGGATGATGAAGAACAAGGACTGTAGGAAAACGCAGCCAAAAAACCCAATCCACAGACCTAACAATAAAAAGGTATTCAGCACGTTGTTTATTGGCTCAGTTACAGTGCTTATAGAGCAATAGTGTACAGCGTTAAATAGCTTTATCACTACAAATAGCATCAGAACATACAGAAACCTGTTACCTACACTCTTAAACAAGATGCTTCTTTATTGCATCTATGGTTCAATGAAGAAGCTTTAATATCCATGGAATCTTTCCATCGCACAAAAGCTTCTATAGAGAAGAAGTTTCTTCAGATTATTAAAAAATGTTCACGCTTAGAAAAACAATATTATTTTAGGAACTGTTCACTGAAGGGTTCTTTGGGGAATGCAAATAATTGTTTTATGACATTGTTGAAAAAACACCACTTTTTAACCCTTATTTTTAAGAGAGTACTAGAGTATGGAAAGGCATTCAAGTTCAAATAAATAAATGTCTATTTTGGTATTCCACATTTGAAAGAAAATCGTAGGGCGAAGCATACATTTAATTTTACAAATTTCAGCTTCCTATTTCTAATATTTCTAAATTATGAAGTTGACTTTATTACCAATTATGCCCATGTTGAAAACATACATCAGGGACACTCCAATTGGAAATCCCACTAAATAATATCCCACAATGTTACAAAGAGCACCAAGCAGTTGCTTTCCAGCACCTCTGACAATGCCACCTGCAATAGCCTACGATCAGAAATCAAAACAAAAACAAAACTTAAAAGATGACAGGACTATTTTTTCAAGCATACAAACTTTGTATAAAGAACATTTATAAGCTTACAGAAGTGGCATCAAATATATGAACAAAGCAATACATGACCATGACCTCTGATACTCTGAGGACAATTTCCCTGCGAGACAGAGAGTTATACAGCTCATAAAGCTCTTCTCCATAATTTAACAAAAAACCAGCCACACAATCAACAAAAAATGTAAACAAAATAATTTCAACATTGTCATGTGTTTAATGTTGTCATGTCGCAACAATATATAGTGATATTCTCAATGTTACTCAGAAAACAGGATACAGGTTTAACTCATTCAAAATACTTATGCTCAATGTTAAACTGTCAGATAAGCAAAATAAATCTGTCCTATCTCTTGCTCTGGCTACTGTGTATAGACCGCCAGGGCCATATACAGATTTTCTAAAAGAATTTGCAGATTTCCTCTCAGACCTATTGGTTAATGTTGATAAAGCACTAATTGTTGGAGATTTTAACATTCACGTTGATAATACAAATGATGCATTAGGACTTGCGTTTACTGACCTAATGAACTCTTTTGGTGTCAAGCAAAATGTCACCGGGCCGACACATCGTTTTAATCATATGCTAGATTTAATAATATCGCATGGAATTGATATTACTGATATAGATATTGTACCTCAAAGTGATAATGTTACTGACCATTTCCTTGTATCGTGCATGCTGCATATTACTGATATTAACTATATGGCTCCGCGTTATCGTCCAGGCAGAATTATTGTTCCAGCCACTAAAGACAGATTCACCAATAACCTGCCGGATTTATCTCAACTGCTCTGTGTACCCATAAATACAGATGAACTAGACACAATTACTAGCAACATGGGAACTATCTTCTCTAATACGTTAGAAACTGTTGCCCCCATCAAATTAAAAAAGGTTAGAGAAAAAAGTGCTGCGCCATGGTACAGCAGTTATACCCATTCTCTCAAGAAAGAAACTCGTATTGTTGAGCGCAAATGGAGAAAAACTAACTTGGAAGTCTTTAGAATTGCGTGGAAAAACAGTATGTTCAGCTATAGACAGGCTCTAAAAACTGCAAGAACCGAGTATATCCGCAAACTCATAGATAATCACCAAAACAATCCAAGGTTTTTATTTAGCACAGTGGCTAGATTAACAAATAAACAGATGTCACCCGATCTAAATATTCCCTCACAGTTTAATAGTAATGACTTTATGAATTTCTTTACTGATAAAATAGATAATATCAGAAATACAATAACAAATGTAGATTCTACAGCGTCTAGTACTTCAGCTTCATTCATCGCACACAAAGACAAACTTCATTGCTTTACAACTATAGGACAGGATGAGCTAAATAAACTTATCACTGCATCTAAACCAACAACATGTTTATTAGATCCTGTACCCACTAAACTATTGAAAGAGTTGTTACCTGTAGCAGAAGAACCGCTTCTCAATATTATTAACTCCTCGTTATCTTTAGGTCACGTCCCAAAACCATTTAAGCTGGCAGTTATTAAGCCTCTTATTAAGAAACCAAAATTAGATCCTTGTGAACTGGCAAATTACAGGCCCATCTCAAATCTTCCGTTTATGTCGAAAATATTAGAAAAAGTAGTGTCTGCTCAACTGTGCTCCTTTTTGCTAAAAAATGATATCTATGAAGAATTTCAGTCAGGTTTCAGGCCCCGCCATAGCACAGAAACTGCACTTGTTAAAATTACAAATGACTTCTTGCGTCAGACAAAGGCTGCATCTCGTTGCTAGTTTTACTTGATCTTAGTGCTGCGTTCGACACTATAGATCATGACATACTGATAGATCGATTACAAAACTATACAGGTATTCAAGGGCAGGCTCTAAGATGGTTTAGATCCTACCTCTCCGATCGCTACCACTTTGTTTATTTAAACGGGGAGTCATCTCAATTATCACCAGTAAAGTATGGAGTACCACAAGCATCTGTCCTAGGTCCTCTGTTATTTTCATTATATATGTTGCCCCTTGGTAATATTATTAGAAAATACGGGATTAGTTTCCATTGTTATGCTGATGACACTCAACTATATATCTCAACAAGACCAGATGAAACCTCTAAACTATCTAAGCTAACGGAGTGTGTTAAAAATATAAAAGATTGGATGACCAGCAATTTTCTCCTATTAAATTCAGATAAGACAGAGATATTACTTATTGGACCTAAAAACAGCACACAGAATCTCTTGGATTACAATTTGCAACTAGACGGATGTAATGTTACTTCCTCTACAGTTAAAAATCTGGGTGTTATATTAGACAGCAACCTATCTTTTGAAAATCATATTTCCAATGTTACAAAAACAGCATTCTTCCATCTTAGAAACATTGCCAAGCTACGGAACATGTTAAGTGTTTCTGATGCTGAAAAGCTAGTTCATGCATTCATGACCTCTAGACTGGACTATTGTAATGCACTGCTAGGTGGTTGTCCTGCATCTTCAATAAACAAGCTACAGATAGTACAAAATGCTGCGGCTAGAGTCCTTACCAGGTCAAGAAAATATGATCATATTACCCCAATTTTACAGTCTCTGCACTGGCTACCTATTAAGTTTCGTATCAGTTACAAAATATTATTACTTGCCTATAAGGCCCTAAATGATTTAGCTCCTGCGTACCTAACTAATCTTCTATCACTCTACAATCCAACCCGTTCCCTAAGGTCGCAAAACTCTGGACTCTTGGTAGTACCTAGGATAGCAAAGTCCACTAAAGGAGGTAGAACTTTTTCATATCTGGCTCCTAAACTCTGGAATAGCGTTCCTGATAACGTTCGGGGTTCAGACACACTCTCTTTATTTAAATATAGATTAAAGACACATCTCTTTAGCCAAGCATTCATATAATGCATCTCACAATCTTGTACTGCCAGTCTATCTGAACAAATGCACATTATGCTTTTGATTAACATCCCGTGTTAGCTAGGAATTACACAAGCTTCAGTCTGGATCCAACCCTTAAACGATCTGAGATAACCGAATACCTGAGAAGAGACGATGACAACCCCTCGGAGGACCTCAGAGGAAGCCAACCATCAGCGATTATACTGACTTAACCAAAGTCTGCCATAAATGGAGGATCAGCATCTAGAGACAACCTCTACAGCCCTGAACGTCAGCGGAGTCTAGGACACATAGATGAGCCCCAGAGACAGATCTCCAGTGAGGAACTCGTCACCTAGACATCCATCGGGAAAGACCCCTGGACCAGTGGACCGCTTACACTCTGACTTTGCTGCAGTTGGAACAAACACTGGTTCGTCTGGCCGGAGGGGACTGGCCCCCCGACTGAGCCTGGTTTTCCCAAGGTTTTTTCTCCATTCTGTCACCGATGGAGTTTTTGTTCTTTGCCGCTTTGCTGCTTAGTTGGGGAATCTTCATTTCCAGCAATATCATCGACTTGATTGCAAAGATATTATTTAAACTGAACTGAGCTGGACAATGCCATCACTAAATTCAATAATGAAATGCATTCAGCTGAAAATTGAGTGTTAAATCCTGTCATTTTACATTATTGACACAATTTACCTATTTTGATACCCTTTGACAATTTGTATTGTTAAAAGCCTAAAGGTGTTTCAAAAAATCCCTGTGAGATAATAAGATCATGTAAGGCCGGCTCGATCGACCCAATGACGGCAGTCGTTCAGCGGGTGAAGGCCTTTTGCGTATTACTGTCTTTCCTTTTTCACGACACAACAAGATTAAATGGAACACTTTTTCTTATATATTTTATCTCGTTATTTCCGACTCCATAAATGTTTTAATGATATCTGTGCATCATTAAAATATGAACGAATGATTGTTCTTTGCCAGATGTAGGGCTATATGCTTAGAGGCCCGTTTTTTCCTCTCACGGACACAATCTCGTCAGGCCGGTCATCAATCAGAGGTTAAATTATGGTTATGTATCTAAGATTTGCCGTTAATTCACACGTACACATTCAGAGACATCGAATAATTGGAGCCCCTCCTTTAGCAATCGTTTACTTCAGTAAAGGTTTCTTGGCCACTATTAGAGATGTTAGCAGATCAATGTACCACACTTGTAATAGCTTTGGATTGGTCAATACTTGTTTTAACATTCAAAAGTCAGAAACTACCCGAGTTTACTGACCAGACGGCATTCGCCGTCCCTAAACGGAATTATTTACCCGCCTCTGCATCCAAGTAGACTTGAAATGATGCCGGATATTAGCCGTCGCTAAAACTGACGCAGGCTTGCGGAAATATACGAGTCCGCTACTCTATTAGGGAGAAAGCAATCTTAGAGGCAGTCAGAATAGAATCAAACGTTACAATTTATTGACCAGGTAATCGAAGCAATAATTCAAAACTCCAATGTTACAAGAATAGAATCATCAGTTAACAATAATTCAGGAATTGAAGAATTTGTAGAAATTACTACCTGGCAATGAAAATTACACACAGCGATTGTGTGGGCAGTCAACCTACAGACTCCTAGAACTTTGTGTCACGTTTCCTTATAAACCCAGATAATTCAATAAGCCCACCAAATGGTGGTATCTTGTTATTATAATTAGACTTTAGAATTTGCAACCAAATGGCTTTTGGTATCCTGTGGCAGAGAATACTTATTTACATACAGGAGGTGGTTTGAATAGAAGAGCAGGGGGAGGGCACACCTTTAAGTTGTACACTACACTTCTCATACTTTAGAACTTCTTTTAGCCCAGGCGCACTGAGACATTTCAAATGATATCAAACATGTATAGTTACTTTTTTTACATACATTACATTGCATGGGTTTTCAGTGAGTTCTAGGTGAGGAGGAGAGGGGGGAAGAAAAGGGGGAGCAAGGGAAGGTGATGAGACCGTAAGTACAGGGTGTGAACTACACTGTGTGTTGCGTCTCGGATGCTGCTGTTACATATGCAAGAGATAGTTTTTGTTGATTCTCAGGAGGGCCTTTTGTCCTCTCGAGGGGGGGGGGGCAGACATACTGGCACCAGGCTTACAATCACATGTGGACAACTATGTACTGTTTAACAGTAATTCTGGTAACTTACTCATCTGTGCTAAAGATGTATCCAATAACATTGTTAGTACCTCCAATTATGGTTGCAATCACACAGGACACAAGTACTAGAGTAGAAGAGAAACAAATCAGATTTGGAAAGAAAATGACTGTAAAACATATCTGTATGAGTAACAATAATATTACAGTTTTTTTATTAACTTTTTACTATTTTTACGTGTATATTTTCAAAACTCTTAGTACAAAAATCCAAACTGATCACACTTGTAACATCGTTAGTAATTCTTTTCAAACCTGATCTCATGCAATTATAATTCTTTCCAATTATACATATTCAATCAAACAAATTTCAGTAATTTAGGCAATAATTGTCATGTCAGAAAATACACTTAACATTACCTAACTTGGATAACTCACATAAAAATCCATAATGTTTGTAAAAGTATTTATCTAGTATGTTACTGTATCAAAAGGTGTGATCAAGGTATGACATAGCCATGACGTTTTGTGCTAGAACAGGGTTTACTGTCAATGCAGTAAATGTCCTGTGTGTGTGTGTGTACCTACTTAACCATAATTTGTTCCCAAACTATGGTTAAGTAGGTAGACACACGCATGCGCGCACACACACACAACACACACACACACACACGCACACACTCCTATCATTATGGTGACATTCCATAAGGGTGGGTTTTATACTGTACAAACTACATTCTATCCCTCATACACTAAGCCTACTCCTAACCCCCCCCCCCATATCTATATATGCACCAAAAGGTTCACTGATTAACCATTAAGATAATAGAAAAATTTATTGAACGAGAAGACATGCAAATGGGAATTTTGATAGTAAGAACTTTATGAAAGGCAGTTACTGTGAATGTAACATTTATGAAACACTTATTTTGTGTGAAAATAATAATTTGTGATTGTGTGTACTGTACTAAGACAATTGAAAATATGCTGAAATGTTTGAAAAAAGGGCACTTTTGATAATTTGTTGTGATATTAGTACTAAGAGTTCTGAAAATGTAACAGTTGCTAGTGAAAATAGTACCGAAGTGAATTAAAAAATATATATACTTTGTTTCATTTCAACAATAATTGATGAAACATGTTCTACGTGATATTGCACTGATATATCAGCAGGTTTCCAAATAATTAGACCTATTCCGCGTCATTTAAAGCTGTTGAAATGAACACTTACGTCCACAGACTAAAGACAGTTTGGCAGACAGCTTGGCTTGTTCTGTGTTTCCAGCTCCAAGTGCATTTCCCACCCTCACACCGACTGCCACTGCAAATCCCAGTGGAAACTGAATCACAAGGAGGAAGCAATGATTTGGTGACCAATGGCAAACTGGGCTACTTTTTGGCAATGTTTTCTCTGAAAACATATTTTAAAATGCAATTTATTCCTGTGGTGGCAAAGTTGAATTTTCAGCAGCCATTAGCTCTAGTCTTCAGTGTCACACGATACTTAAAAAAAAATCTAATATGCTGATCAAGAAACATTTAGTATTATTATTATCAGCGTTGAACACAGTCATGCCATTTATTTAAACAATTTTGTGGAAACTGTGGTACATGCTTTTTTGTGGTAACTATGCTTTTTGTTTAGGAATTGTTTAGGATTTTGAAGTTAGGTTTGGGTTTGTTTCCGGGACCAATAAAAAAGGTTGAGCCAGTCAGGAACACATGCTATTAAGCAAAATCAGGTCAGACCATGTAACGCTGGCAGTACCATGTACATAATGCTGGCCAGTTCATAGACAACACACTGCCCAAGCCCCAAGTCGACTTCCCTGATGACCATGAATGTGCCAAGTTTACAAACCTGAAAAAATGCAATAAAATAAATACACTCATTGTCCACTACTCTGCACAAAGCATGAGCATGCTGGGAAGTGCCAAGCAAATGAAGGCACCCCATTCCTGCAAACAGTCATGAGACCAGCCTAATGGTGTGTGTTTGAGGCAATATCAGCAGAACACATGGGAGAAAAATAACACACATTGAAATAACAGACTAATTAACAACAGAATTTAAACCAATTATTTATGTCAAAACAATGTACAAAGTACATCGTTTATTAATGACACCCATCTGAATATGAGGATACTAGTCTTGTAGAATGTGCATTAAAAGTACTAAATACAAACTTGTATTCTGTAAAACTTTTTTTCCCAAGATACAGAACTAGCAAACAGATCTCTGCAGAAATGAACAGGAGAAACTCACCACCCCAGGTGGCTTTATGCAGGCCCATACAACGGATGAACAAATAGAGAATACCTGCCAAGGAATACTGGGAAATTACATTTGCAGCAGCAGATCCTCTGCGAACACATCAGGTTATCATTCAAATAATGAAGAAAACAAGAAAAAACAGTCTCTAAATATAGAATATACAGAATCCAGACAGCTTCTTACGCCACACCAAGATCAAGAAGATGAAGGAAGATGTAGTTTATTAAAGCATTGAGGACATTTCCTGCTGTTCCTGTGATGATCTGAGGCCAAATAATACCCTAAACAAACAAAGAAAAAAAAAGGCCATCAGGATCACAGCAATATGATATGAGCAATACAGTACTCAAACAGCAGAGCATAGAGCTAGCACCACCAAAGTCATAAATTTGATTGCCAAGTAAAGCATAAAGTCATTAAGGCCCAGTTTCACAAATAGGGCTAAGACTAAGCCAGGATTAGGCCATAGTTCAATTAGGACATTTAAGTAATTTTTATAAACATGCTTAGAAAAAAAATTATTACTGGGATGTATCTTGAGACAAAACAAAGGCACTTTTATCTCAGTTGAAACAGCTCAGACTTGGATTTTAGTCTAGAACTAGGCGTAAGCCTTGTCTGTGAAACCGGGGGTAAATGTATTACTTTAATGCTTAAATGCAATGTAAGTCACTTTGAATAAAAGCGTCGCCAAATACACAAATTAAAGAACTCTTAAGAACATTTTTACGAATGTAAAAATGGAGGTTACCTGATTTTGAAGATACAAGCTGATACATAAAGGTATGTAAAAAAAATAATAAAAGAAAAAAGAAAATTGTTGCTGGAAATTGGCAATAAAACAAATACATTTCTCATTATTTACTCATTCTCATATCATTCCAAATGTTAAAGGAGATATTTTCCCCAAAACACAAAATACTCTGGTAAATGTCAAGCTCCAAAAAGGCTAAAAAAAGAACCACAAAACTATACAACAATAGCAGTTAATGTGCAGTGTAAAGTTTGGAGCAGCATGAGTTTTGAGTAGACGATTACTTTACATTTACAATTTTTTTTGGTGAACTATTCCTTTAATGTTTGTGAACGTTTAATGTTAATTGCAGTGTAAATTATAGTGTGCAAAAAAGTTTAATGTGTCACTTACAGGCAGAGCAGGCATGAATATTTTTACATAGAGTTGTGAAAGACTGTTGAGAGAAAAAAGGAATCACATACACACAGTTAAACAATCTTGTTTAAACCAATTAATTTCAAAATACTTGCATCATTTACTACCACCGTTTTGCTAAGCAGGAACATTAGTTGATGCATAACATCCAGTAAATGCTGAAAGTCTCAGACCTGGCCACACTGGGACTCTGTCGAACAGCCAGCAGGATGGGCTCAGTGTTGATGAGCAGCGCCCAGCAAGGGAAACTGGCCAACAGGAGGATGAGAATCCCTCTCTGCAGTATCACACCCACCCGCTTCAGATTATTACTGCCAAACGTCTGGAGGACACAATTAAATTCAGATGACACCTGAGTACAAATGACACTCACATCACTGAACATTCACTATCAGACCTGAGAGATGAGTGTATCGCAGGCAGATGCCAATCCAGAGCCGATGGAGATGCCAGTCACATTAATAACCTGAGAGCAAAAAGGATGTATTTACAAATGCAAAGTTGATTTACAAATGAAGTTTTAATGATTGTCATAATGAAGTTATTTTGTGAACTCACAGCAATAGCCAGAGCCACACCGGCCAGTTCAGTTTTCCCCAAGTGTCCACAGAACACAGTGCTGATAAAGCTGATCAAAAAGATCATCAGCTGAGATATAGACTGCACAAAGAGGAGAACATTTACTGTATAACAGTTACAATACATTTTCACAAACTGTCAGTTAAAATGAATTATAAGGCCTTAATTTGACTCTACACTGGATCTTACGTGACATGAATGAACTGAGCATGGCACAATACATTCATTTGAAAATATATTAATTGAAACATATTAATGAAAACATAATTAATAAATGAACTGAAATAAATTATGTTTAAAAAAAAATCAATAACAATTCATTGCTATATTTAATTGACTTTTGTCAATGTAATATTCACACTTACCACTGGTCCAGCCAGTTTTAGCAGCTCTAAAATTTCTTCTTTATAATTTACCGGTAACAAACTTCTGCGTTTTCTTCGACATTCATCACAAACACTCTGTGAATTCGACTGAGCAACATGGCTTATGTCCTGTTTTGGGTATTCATTTATCTGGGTTTCAGTGTTAATACTGTCCATTTCCATATCTGAAGCCAGCCCCCTGTGACAACAAAGCACCATTTTTTACATCGTTAACTATAAAACAAATATATCTACATACATATTAAATTAAAATACATACCTTAAAAGGTCTGCCACAGGGAGTCTTTTCAAAAGAAACACTTTGAAATCTGTCTGGCTGAAGCTTCTCCCTCTTGTAGTACACAAAGCTAGTATATAAACAGCAGTCAGTGCATGTGCAGGTCAGGTTTCATTAAAGGGAAACCAACATCATCCCAATAACACTGACAGTTTCCTTTGTGCTCAGAGCAGGTCATCATGTGGTGCTGATAGCTGTGTGAGCTGGTCATAACATTTAAATTATGAAAACCTTGTGGTGCAGATAAGATACATTTAATTGCAGGACTTTTTTCTAGGATGACTCTCTCTAGGAATACATCTAGAGATTATACACTTATACATAAGAAAAGGTTATACATAGGCTATACACTTATACATAACGTCAGGTCACAATATAGTTATTCTTCCAAAACATTACTCCCATTGACTACAGGTCCCTGAATAAGAATATATTCAGAATTATTTCTGTGCTTTACCTCAGCAACAACTGGAGGGCTTACTTTCACCTCTTTCAAGTTCGTAAAAGGCCTGCTGGGTTGTTTACACAAAAGAATGTGAGGAGCTTGTGAACATTTAACATAATCTTGCACAGACCTTTGCATATTTCTATTGTTCATATGAACAGAATTTAAAATGCAGAGGAGTTCAGGGTTCAGAGGTTATATTAGATTATATTAAAGGAATAGTTCACCCAAAAATGAAAATGTTATGTAAATGTACTTACCCTCAGGCCATCCTACATGTTGAAGAATTTGTTTCTTCACTGGAAGAGATTTGGAGAAATTTAGCATTACATCACTTGCTAAACAATGGACCCTGGAGTGATTTTATTTAATTTGATATATATATATATATATATATATATAACTTTTTAGTTTTTTTGGTGAACTATTCCTTTAAGGGTGTAAAAGACACCTTTACACACACCTATAAGCACATTTATATTTGTTCTTGGCAGATATTTTTCTCACAGAAACCTACAAGCAGAACAAATAATTTAAACTCTAAACAATAAAACATTTAAGATTGTTTGTTTGTGTTTAATGCCATGCCAGCTTCTGTGGCTATTTTCATGGCCAAAAAAAAGGCAAAAAAAAGAGAATTATGTCATGTTTTTACAATTTATTTTTGCTACAAACTCTAATACTGTATTTGGCTTAACTCTGTTGAAAATCTCTTCAAAATAGTTAAAAAGTTTTCTCAGAGTCAAAACCAGCACAATGTAATAAAACATGCTTCATGGATAAAGGGAAACATGTTTGGAGGATTTTCTAGTTTTAAAAACTAATGTGTCATCCTGGAATGACATATTCTACAGCAGGTGTAAACAATCTGGTTCCATCGATTGGAAAACTGTTAGAAATGTATTTTTCCAACATTGGGTCAAATTTCAGGGAGTTTATTCATTATATATAGATCCCACTCCGTTTGTCATGTTATTAACATAGGAACAAATTATTGGTTTTAGATCCATTTTACTCCACAAATTTCGAGGTGTGCCAATAATGCTTCTTTTGCAGCAGAGTCAGCTTCCTCATTTTCTTTGATTCCAGTGTAAAAATTGTTCAGACAATGGAAACAAATGTTTATCCCCCATATTTAAATGTTTTAATCATATGTAGATTCAAATTTATTTAGATGAATGCAATAAAATGATTGGCTTTAAAATTTGCCTTATTTTTCTTTATTTGGGTTTAAATTTTTGTCCAAAATGCACACAGAAACATAATACAAATATCATATATAAGGAAAAAGATAAAGCATATAACATGTGGAGCTGGTAGTAAAGAAACAAAGATTGATGCAGAATTTAAATACATTTCAGTTCATAAGTGTGATTTATTTTACAATGCAAAACCAACTGTAAGACAGCAATCTAATCACTCTGCTCCTACCTTCTTAGAAGCTCTTTAACCTTTCTTTCCTCTTGTTCATAAATAGAACTTTAATGGGCTACAGAGAGCAGTTCTAAAAAAACCTATTTTAAATTTGTAAAAGCCCATACAGAGAGCAGTTGAAAACGTCAAACTATTTAAAATTTGGAAAAAGCCCATTTGAAAACGACTTTTTAAAAAAAAATAGCTTTTGTGAAAGAATAATTCCCAGCAGGAGCATGTTGACTGCTTCATTTGGATGTGGTGTTGCCATGGGATGGAGCCTGTGGCTGCTGTTGCTGCTTGCTCCGCGAGTGCTTGCTGCATGCGCGTCCGCTTCCGGGAGTAATGCTGCCAGTGCAGGATCTGCTGTTCATCTATGAACTTGGCACACTGCGCATTTACCAGCTCCTTTCGGAAATGCTCATACTGCAATAGTTCTAACATGTGCAGACAATGAGGATATCTAAGGAAATAAAGATTTAGACTGCGTTGTACAGAAGTGTAATATGACAATCACTGTAAGAGGAAAATTAATTTGAGGAATGTCTGAACATCTTTAGTCAGATGAGGTCTAGCATATAAGAATATATAATAAATAAATGATCATTCTTTATTAATTTTCACATGACGAGTTTATAAAATAAAATGTAATTAAGATAAAAAAGTAAAACATGAACTTACTTCAGGAATTTAGCATATTCTGGTTCTTTCCAGTAAAGTAGATACTTTAAGTAATTGACAAAAGGCTTTTCTCTCAGGTAACCTCTTTGCGCCAAAACTGCAGGATGAAAAACAGGATATTTTTAAGAGATATAAATCCACAACACACGTGAAAACACACAAGACCAATTTTCTAAATTGAACGATAGGAATAATTTTTTTTATATAAATGTAGCTATTAAAACTGCTAGAGGTAAACTAATAAGTGAAATGCCTGAATTATTTCCATATCTGGATTACTGTAATATATTACTATTTTAAATAAGCAAATAATAAAAACAATGTCATTTTTGCTCTTACAGTTCAGGTAGTTTGGGTTCGCTAGGCACTGAACAAACTCCAACTCAAGCTGGAAACGATGCCTTGACTGCTCCTCTGTGAAATTATGAATTGTGAGGGTTACCAACGCTTTTAATGTAAAATAACATCGCTTGAACGAAATGCAATATATTTCGGGACAGCCCCACTTATTCATTTAATTAATCATAATGTAAATTATATTTAAAATAATACAAACAGTAATATGTATATGTTTTATTGTATCACACAATCGAATCAAACCCGTTTTTCATTACCGAAACATGTCTTATCGTTGTGCTTGCGGGCAGATATTAGCAAAACAACACGTTTACAGTCACTATCAACCTGTTTCCATAAAATTACGAGAGAGAAAAAACCTGTTTTATATTAAAGGTCCAGGATTATAACGCCAGGCGCCGCCATGGAAATCCAGTGCTGGTGTCATAATGACGACTTTCTGTCGAGATCTGTGCACTCATAAAATGTCTCTATATGATATTGCATAAGATGGAAAAGGTTTTATATGTAAAGGTACATACAGGATTACTGAGACAACGTATTTCGTTTTGTTTGAAGAGAGTTACGGCGCCGCCATATTTGCCAGAAATCCAGTGCTGGTGTCATAAGTGTTTTACGACATTATCACTTTCTGTCGTAATGTCATATCTGTGCACTCACTACTGTATTTATCAGTACAAATGTTTGAAATAAGCTGAAAGTGAAACGTAGGGAAATATATTTCCGAAGCTTGAATATTTCCTCTTGACCATGGAAGTCACTAAATCTCATTTCAGCACATTTATTAAATGCAAATGCATTACATGCATTTTATAATTTCAGTAGGCCTGTATCTTTATGTGGACATCATAGACTGTAGGTGGACATCAATATTTGCTGTAGTATCTTTTTAGTTATTATATTTTTATTACAATATATTCAATGTGATTACATTTATTTACGTTTATTTTTAATTCCCCTTATTTGTATAGGCTATAGAATATTATATTTAATATTTGTACATAAATTTCACCCTTTTTCAATATAATAAATATGTAACAGAAGCTTTCAGTCCTTTTAGAAATGCACAGAATAATAAAATAACGTAAAGTTTGTTTCCTTTTCCACTGTGAAACATTACTATCTTCTACATGCTAAACATCTAAATATTTAAATTTATCTATAAAAGCACATTTTGTCTTACCTAGTCGTCCCCTACATTTTTTTTTATTTGTTCAGATGTGTGCAATGTCAGAAAACAATATTTTTTAAAGCTGTGCTTTACATAGTGTACCACACACACACGCGCCGCACGCACACACACACACAATATGCTGATTTAATAGGTGAAAGAACAAACAGAGTGTATGTATTAGTAGGAATAGGAACACAATACAATATCATTTACATAGCTTTATTGTACATTACATCAGTAAAAGTTTTAATTAATCTTGAACTTTACATGATTGCCCTGCCTGTCAAAGGTGTACACAGTTGTCCACTGTTTAGAGGTATATGCATATTTGTGCTTAAAAATCTGCATGGTATCTGTTTGATTTTAGCCTTTTGGCTTTACACTTTTATTCCTCTAAAGCTGCTTTTATTATAGCATTTTTATGAACTGTTTACAAATTTACATCAATAAACAACAGGTGAACTGCACGATCACAGTACAAGTGATGACACACTATCATCTCCAGTAAAACCAGCCACTGGCTCTGACCGTGTCTGGTTCCTCGTTGGGAAACGTGGTAAGAATAGTGCTGAATGGTGCAGTTTGACAGCA
The DNA here is from genome assembly GCA_027422405.1 of Ptychobarbus kaznakovi. Taxonomy (NCBI): domain Eukaryota; kingdom Metazoa; phylum Chordata; class Actinopteri; order Cypriniformes; family Cyprinidae; genus Ptychobarbus; species Ptychobarbus kaznakovi. Next base: position 15,187,228 of record CM049812.1, on the reverse strand, counting down.
GATTGATGGTGGGATTCAGCCTCTCACACTTCTGTAGTGTTTGCCCAGCTGGGAAAGGTGTCTAAACTGAAGATAGCCCTGCCCCAGCTGTTAATGGCCAAGGTAATGGAGAGGATGCCGATGATATTCATGACAATCCCTGTCCTGGCCTGCAGATAAAAATATTTGGATAACCAACTTTATGAAAGTAAATAAGTCGTTGCTTTTATCATTTCAAGGTCTACATATAAATAATATTCTTCACATTTTTAATGAGATCCGTTTTTATAGTTTTATAGTGTATCTAAATCTATGTCAATAAATTTCACTTTGCATTTTGGATTTAATAATTCCCAATAGGGTGACTGTTCATATTTTTTAAGACTATTTACTAACACTCACCATGTCAGATATTTTCAGGTATCCGTACGAGAAGACTATGGCGTTCGGAGGGGTGGCCACAGGCAGCATGAAGGCAAAAGATGCACTGAGGGTGCAGGGGATCATAACATACAAAGGATTGACACCTATAGACTGGGACTAATAAAACAAAACAATATACTGTTAAACCAGCTTCTTTTATTGAAACATACTATATATTGAAGTGAATTTAAAGATATGTGTTAGTTTAGTTTTTTTGTTTGTTGTTTTTTGATGAGTTTCTTTCATATTTGGAAAATATTTGCAAAAAATTAGCATTGCATCACTTGCTCAACAGTGGATCCTCTGTACTGAATGGATGCCGACAGAATAAGAGTCCAAATAGCTGATAAAAGCCTCACAATAATCAACACAACCTTTTCAATGGAGAAGCTAAAAACGTCCTGATTGACACACATTTTCACTTGACAAAATATGTATTGATAGATAGGTGTCTAGTTAAAAACTTGTGGATTATTGTGATGCTTTTATCAGCTGTTTGGCATTCTGACGGCACCCATTCACTGCAGAGGATTTATTGGTGAGCAACTGATGTAATGCTAAATTTCTGTTGTGATGAAGAACTCATCTACATCTTAGAGGGCCTGAGGGTAAGTAAATATCCAGAGATTTTCCTTTTCTTTTACATTTTCAAAACATCTTAAAAATGTTCTATACTTTCTACAGTGATCTGATTCAAAGCTGACACAAAGTTCCCAAAGCTCAATTGTGTTACAGGTAACAGAGAGAGGAATGGACATTACTGGCTGGCACATACAACAGTGTCTGCTTATCTGCCTCCAGCAATGGGCGAATTAGCGAGTGCAGTTAAAAGCCCCTTCCCCCAATGCCTGTTCTTTCTCCTTCTTCTTCCCTCAACCAGACAACAATGGCACATCTTCATGGTTTTCCCAAATGAGCCACTTCAGCTTTAGCTCCCTACAAATCCCTTCATTCACAGGCTCCCTTGCATAGGCTAATTCATGAGAAGAGGGCAGGATGTGCCAACTGCACAGCAAGAAAGGTGAAACCCAGTGAGAAATTAATGGAGGAACAAGTGCTTATAAATAAATGTGTGAAAAACCTTTTCACAATTATGCAACTTGTTTGGAAAGTCTAGTATAATACTGATGTCAGATAAACTAATAAATCTTTAATTCCTTTTAAAAATCAATGCGAATGTAACGTGAAATCAGTGAGAATTTGTCTCACTATTGCTGAAACAACATGAAACCATGTTGACAATCGTTAATAAAATAACTGAATCAGTAATTCGCATATAAACACTGGACACTAAAATTAAGGTGTCACAAAAATTTGTCCAAAAGCCTGAGACCACATTGTAATATGGGATTCAAAATCTAGCTTAAAAAAACTTACACGAAAGAAAGTTTGGGGTCTGTAAGATTTTTCCATGTTTTTTAAATTTTTGAAAGTCTCTTATTCTCACAAAGTCTGCATTTACATTATGAAAAATACTGTAAAACAGTAATACTGTGAAATATTTTTGAATTTATTGTTTTATTTATTATTTTATGTAATTTGTGCAAGTGTAATTTATTTCTGTGATGGCAAAGCTGAAATTTTAGCTGCCAATATTCTTACAGTTTACAATACAGTTTTCATTGTCACATGATCCTTCAGAAATCATTCTAATATACTGATTTGCAGCAAGACACATTTTGTATTATTATCAGTGTTGAGTTTTTCTGCATAATATTTTTGTGGAAAATAAATGAGGAAATAAATTCAAACTCTATTATCTTCTGATTATATAATTTGTATTTAAAAAATCACTAGTGGTTTCTGGCTTTTTGGAATGATTGTAGGTTCTTAATTAGTGACAAAATAATCATTTTTGTGGCTTAAAAATTTGAAAAAGTTATGCAAACTGAACATAAACTGCAAAACTCTAATAAATAACACAATATTGGGGCCAAAGATCTTTGTCAGGCATTTCCATAAATGCATTTTCCTTAGTTTTTCATTTTATTGACTATGTCTTGTGCATTTTCTTGTGACAGTGTACAAGGGGCATGCAAGTCATGGTAAATATTAGAAGTGTACATACCATAGATGCAAGTATAGGCAGAAATAATGTTGCTGTGGCAACATTGCTGGTGCATTCAGTGAAGGTAGCTATCATCAGACACACAACAATGGCAATTGCCCAGGGAGGAATACTTTGAAGAGGTGACATCTGATCTCCAAGCCATTTTGACAGCCCTGAGACCTGAGCATTGACCCAACAAAAACAGAATTTATGACGATTGAAGCTGACCTTTTGTATGGTCTTTAATAAAGAATTCAAGGTTATCTTTAGTCTTTTTCATGTCCTCCCCTTAACGAATTATGTGTTGTATTTTTAGCAGCTCCCTCGTTAAACTGTTTAGAGGTGGGTAATATGAGTAAAATCTTCACTATGTTACATTTTAAACCAAAATATTAAGCATGATATAAGTGCCGGTCGTATCTTCATTAATGTTTTTCGAAAATTGTACACTCTTGCTTAGAACAAAATTGACAATTATGTAAATCTCTCTCTCTCTCTCTTACATTTAGATATGTGCTCTGGCATCAAACTCTTTCAGAATTTTTACCTGTGATAACACTTCTAATGAAACCTGAGAAACCATAAGAAACCAAGAGAGGGTTAATCTTTGAAACACAAATTAAGGTATTTTTTTATTGAAACCTGAGAGGTTTCTGTCTCTCCAATGAAAGTCTAAGTAAACAAAACTTAAACGATCTATTAAGGGCTTAAATTATCACATAATTAAACTTTTTGGGTGAAGTACTCCTTTAATTGCCTTTAATCTACAATAGATCTGAGAATCTAGATCACTTTTATCATCGGCAACTGTCATATTGTCTAGCCCTAAAGCTTGCTCTATAAGCAATATGGCATTATATATAACAATATGACTTTCTTTAAAAGTTGCTTTGTCACGATGTGCATTGTGTAAACGCTATACTAATAAATGCGTCCTGGCTTGACTTGACTCAAACAAATACACACACAAAAAAAAAATGTTGTACCTCACTGCCCTTAGCCAGGGCAAAGCCTCCCCCTAGCAAGAGGATAATGCTCCACGGCATCTTCTGCTGTGTCACCTTCCATGTCAGCAAAGTTGGAGTATGGCCACTCTCCTGCTGGGGCACTAGACCACAGTCATTTATTTATTAGCTATTGTTATCTATTACACAAAGATGTCTGTTGATTTTTTTTCAATATCTTGTTTAATCATTTAACAAGACATCAGCTAGGTTTGTGTTTTACTGACCTGTGTCAGTGCTCTGTGTTCTCCAGTGGCACAATCGTGGTGGTTTAGAGGGAAAAACAAAAAGCAGGGCAGCTACAAACACTGCCACTGTGGCATCTGTCACAAACCTGCACAGAAGTGAGCCATGATGTTGAATGAGTTTTAGGTCTCTTGCTCTTGTGAGAATAGTCTTGTATTGTTGTTATGTTACATAACAGAAAAAGAGATTCTTGACAGTAATATAATAATTATCAAACATGTATTCACTCATGAACTTTAAGAGTGTGTTGTGCTTTCTGTTCTCTTTTGGTTTAGACCTTTCACCCAGAGTGAATATCAGTGTTTTCACAGTTTTAAACCCTGAATCTCTTTGCATGTGACCATCATCGGGAAATGTACCCAAATGCTGTTTGCAATGTGGGGAAACTCCATTCACATTTTTGCTGGACATTTGACCTACAAATACGAACACGCCACAACTGATAACAGGAGAACACGTTGTTTGTATTAAGCAATGGTTCAATCTGTACGTTATGCCGATAGTTGAAATTCCTATTACTTTGTTCAATTTTAGAGGCAATTTTTTTGTTTGTTTTCTCAACATTATGTCTATTTTGTCATGTTTTTGTAAAATGTTTGAAGATAAAAATAGAAAATACTTGGAGTTTATTTATCCTAAAACGGTATCAGAGGACACCTGATATTTCATTTGGTATATAGTGACATTTTGCATAAAATATAATTGCCTTTTATTACAACCAGCAATAAGTAGGGTTTGATACAAATCAAGCCACGTTTTAAAGTGATGCTACTTTGCAAAACAAAATGAGAATGTTATGTTTAACAAAACAGAAAATTTAAAGTAGTTTTACAGCAAAATGCTGTTAAATGTACTGTTTAATTAATTGATACATTTATTTATTTATTAGAAGTGAAACAGAGCAAATCTTATAATTTACAATGAAAAAAATAAATACATTTACAGAGTCCAGGGTTTTATATTAAATATTATGTAATTAACTTAATGTTTATTGCATTATTTTAGTGTCATGTTTCTTAAGCTGATTTGTATTTTTGTGCATGACACTTTTATATTAGTTTTTCCTTCAGCTTGTGGAAAAGCTATTTGTGATGAGCTTTCATTCTACATTTGGCTTTCTCATTACAATATTACATTCTAAACAAAATACAACACAGATTTTAGTACTTCAGCAGGTTGGTATATTAACATTATTAGTTAATGAAATATACTTTTCTTTTTTAATGTACATTTAAGTTCATTATGTACAAATCTAAAATGTTGCTACCATATTTTTATGATACATTTCTGACAGCCACGGATGTTGTTTTTTTATCGTAAATTTCACAGATTTGTTTTTAAAGGTATACAGTGTTGTGGATGATTACCAGGGAGTTGCTATGCAGCTGCAGAGGTGTTCTTACTGTTTTTCTTTTGTATATTAATATAAGAACATTCTGGTGTTTTTGATCCATTTTAGGTGAAAACTATAAGCCTGATTGCTTAAAAAAGTAATAACGCACCTTTTCTCACCAAACTGCATGATTTGAGGTACAGTATCATTAATGTTCGTTGTACAACATACTCAGTGTAAACAATTGTATTTGTACCATTTGCCTTAGCAAAAACACCACTAAACCTGATTCTCTGTCTTATTAATGTTGGTGTTTTCATCCTTACTCTTTTTCAGCATTGAACAAGTGTGTCGCCCAGCCATCCACAAAGCCTGGATCACGAGTGAACCAAAGCACCACCAGGAGGACGAAGAGGGCAAGGACACTCAGCTCCCCAAAGGTCATGGGACCAAGTCTCCTGTGCTCCTCTTTGATTACATTATAGGCAGCTATCTCCTTCTCTGTCTTCACCATCCCACATCCACATGTCTTTCTGAAGCTTAAGTTACAAAATAAAATATATATTATATTGTGATATAGGCACTATATATATTGATTCATTAGGAAAGAACTCTCACTTTACACCCAGGAACACAATCTGTAGCCACAGCCAGGCCAGTGTGAGCATGATGATCATGTTGGGGAAGGCAAACCCAAACCATGATGCAAAGTTTATGATGTCAGGGTTGTCTGGGAACAGTCTGTAGGACAAACAAATGTTGATTTAATATGCTAATACAAAAGTAATAAAAATTTACATTCTTGAGCAATACGGTAAATTTCTCTCATGCTTAGGAGAAAAACTGTAATGTAAGGTACCTACTGGCTCATCTGTCCCATAAGGACAAGGTTTGGTCCCGTGCCTGTGAGTGTGGCTGTCCCACCAATGCTTGCTGCATAGCATACGCATAACGTCAGGCCTTTACACATCTTTAATCTTTCCTCTGCATCTCGAGAATGCTCTTCCATGTCAAATTCCATTGAGAAGCTGTGGCCATTCAGAGCCACTGTGTACAATAAAACAGAAATTGTTTTACTTTCCATTAGAAGTGTTATATAGTTATATAGTTTTGGTAAATGCATTGCATATTATAAAACTTGAAACCTTACAACCAGCCTGCATAAAACATGAAAATGCCATTAGATAGCCTTAAACTATAGTGTTAAATATTTTAAATGATACCAAAATAACTGATATAACCAATAATAAAACCCTAAGATACAAATCTAACATAGTAAAAATAAAAACTAAACCAACTTAGACCATGAACAACTAAGGTTGTTTCATTAAAAATGAAAACTAATCTAAATCAAAAAGACAAAATGGAAATAAAACAGGAATAAATATTAAAAGTAAATGTTGTACTAAAATCAAGTTATTATTGTTAATGTTAACCAACTATAAAACCCTATTTTTTACAAAAATAACACAAATATAAAACTATATAAACTATTTGAACAAAAATAACTTTATCGTAACAATATCATATCTAAAGTAATCAGTGATAACGTAACGTAATGCGCGCATGCTAAACGTACACAACGCTAATTACGGTAATGACATTCAGAGGAAAAGCGCACATGCATCGTGGTACTTCCCAAAATCGCGGAAGATGGTAACTCGGGGAGAAGAAATGTTGAATAAATTGTTATTTTTGTTTTATTTTTGCACACAAAAAGTTTTCTCGTAGGTTCGCAAAATTGAAGTTCAGCCACTAATGTCACATGGACACTAGTCCTTGCTACGTTTCTGGGACTGGGAACATTGCAGTTGCGTTGCTGTCTATGCAGGGTCAGAGGTTGCTCAGATTTAATCAAAAATATATTAATTTGTGTTCCGAAGAAGAACGAATGTCTTATGGGTGTGGAAGGACGTGAAGGTGGAGTAATTAATGACATAATTTTAATTTTGGTGTGAATTATCCCTTTAAGACTATTCCTGTTCACTCAACTAAAAGTATCCTCCATCAGACGACCCCTTTTCTCACCCTGCGTGTCAGTTTGTTTCTCAGTGTTTTTCTCATCAATCTCTGGAGTGGAGGCCTGCTCTTGTTCTCCTGTGTTGTTGAGCTGCTCAAGCACAGCTTGAACGATGGGCACCATCATGGCTGTTGTTGCTGTGTTACTGATCCACATGGAGAGGAAGGCCGTTACACCCATGAAGCCCAACATCAGTCTGCAGAAAGGCAGAAGAGGTCTTACTGATACTGCTGCTGTTAACAATGAGAAGATTTCCAGTAGATTTGTAAATGCTTACAGAGCAGGTCGTACGCCTACAATAAGCAACACTCGGAGTGCAATTCTCTTGTGTAGGTTCCAGTGCTCAACAGCTACAGCCACCATCAGTCCACCCAGAAACAGCATGTTGGTGTCCTTCAGGTACTGCATACACACCTGTCATACAGACATCAGATATTTGAGATACAAAGTTTAAATTACATGCATAATGAATCCATTGAGTGGTGTATAGTTAAAAAGAAAAGACTGAGAATAACACAACATGCCATGAACATGTTTTAAAGCAGGAGACATTGACGAAAGTAATGTCAGATATACTAGTAGATGACTTTGGTTTATAGGACTTAAAACCTACATCTTTGGACTCCATGATTCTGAAGAGAGGAAAGAGTACAGCTGGCAGGAGAGCAGTGACAGCCAGTGGCAGCACTTCGGTACACCAGTACACTGCCATAAGTGCAACAACATATGCACATGCAGCCTCCTGCAGATGAAAAGTGTGTCATATCAATATATAGACTACATTACCATTTGAAAGTTTGGGGTCAAAAAATATATAGGTTTGTTCAGCGAGGATTCAAGTGATCAAAAGTGACAGTAAAGACATTAATAATGTCACAAAATATTTATAATTCAAATAACGTTCCTTTGAACTTCATATTAATCAAATAATGCTTGGTTTCTGCAAAAATATTAAGCAGCATAACCGTTTTCAACATTAATAATAATAATAAATGTTTCCTTAGATAGATAAAAGTAAAACTAAATTCTTTATTTCGATTCAAAATTTTGTGTGGTGTGTTAATTTGTTAATCAAAAGAGACCAAATTTATAATTTGGGGCAGTCGTGGCCTAGTGGATAGAGCATTGGACTTGTAATCTGAGGTTGTGGGTTTGAATCTCGGCTCCGGCTGGAATTGTCCACGACTGAGGTGAGACCCTTGAGCAAGGCACCGAACCCCCAACTGCTCCCCCGGGTGCCGCATTGTCGGCTGCCCACTGCTCCAAGTGTGTGTGCACTTGGAAGGGTTAAATGCAGAGAACACATTTCACTGCTGGTTATACTTTATATAATTGTGTATGTGACAAATAAAGCTCATCTGAGCTTAATCTTATTTGTGAATTTTGCCCAACTCGGTGGCATGGTAAGATATCATAAAGTGTACATTTTACACAGTTAACTCAAAATATGTCCAAATCCTATGAGAAATAATATATGGGTTTACAAACTGGGGTTCATGGAAAAGTTCAGAGAAAACTGTAAAAACCTAAATTTGCTGAATTTGACACTATGTGTTTATAATACCATTGTTAGCTGTCTATATTTATATTTTAAGGAGAAGGTCCCTCGCAATGGAATCATTATATTTGGGAATCTTTATATGGAGAAGAAAAAAAAACACCACAGAATCGGGACCTTATCTAAACACTGTTAAACTTCCATCTTAGCTACTTAAAATTGTAATGTGTAACTGTTTTGTTTTATGTATTATCGTTGGATGTACTTCTTGGATGCTATCCTCTGACTTAAGAGAAGCATAAGGTGCAAAGTTCCTTTCGTTATTCAGTCACTCAGAAACACTCTAAATAACAAAACAGCAAAAGATATCTGATAACATTCAGACAATTGTGTCAAAATAATTGCATACAAATCTTAACATATCACACATTGCTGTAATTATGTAACATTGTTAGCGGCTATATGATGTACAGTGTTCTTCAAATCTGATTGGTTAATAACAATGTTGTTCCAGTGTCAACAAAGATGTTGATCCAGGAACATGTCGCACTGGGTAAACTCAGGTTCTGTTACAGTGGTCTACTGTCTAGATGACCGGCACCTGCAACCAGGTTTTTGTTTCTCCGTGATTTTGTACAAAACATATATTTTTTTAATAAACAACTGAATCAGGTTGGTCAATTATATTGTTTCTATAAAATTATAGACGATCTTTTGTTTTATATTTATTTGCTACCACGAAAAAAAAAGTGATTACAAAGGGTTAAAACAAAAATAGGGCATTGTGTGTTTGTGGTGAAGGAATGTGTCGCCCCAATGCATGGTCTCGCACCCATGCATGCTCTCCAATATACAGAGAAATCCGGCTGAAAGAACCTCGAAAGATGCGCAAAAAGTTAAACTCTGAGCCTTTCTCGACTCTCTATGACACATCTTAGAAACACTTTACTGTGTCAAATCACTCACTGGCCTGTGGGAACGACACAACACTCGTTAAACGTATTTATGGAGCTTAAGCTTTTCAGCTAGTCACAATTATTGCCTATTTAAAACATTTTACATGCATCGTAAAATTAGACTTACCTTTGTTCCAATGACAAGTGGCAAAGGAAGGAGAAGAAACGGGGTGCAAAAGAGAATCAGTGCATTTTTCATCCCCCATACATGTTTCAGTATATGTGAAACCATCCTTTTTTTAACTAATCAAAGAAAAGTCCAAAACGGGGGAAAACTGCGCAAAACTTAAATGTTGTGATCTGTGGACAGTGCTTGCGCTCGCGCTCTGTCACGATCTTTCTTCTCTCTCACACACACACACACACACACACACACACACACACACACACACACACACACACACACACACACACACACACACACACACACACACACACACACACACACACACACACACACACACACACACACACACACACACACACACACACACACACACACACACACACACACACACACACACACACACACACACACACTCAGCGCTGTACACATTGGAGCACATAATTAAGCGCTTGCAAGATTTGTACCTTGCCATTTTCAATTATTAAACATTAACTTGTGAATTTCATCACCAAAGATGTGTTAGCATAACTTACTTATCACTTTAATGTATTGCTTTTTGGAAATGCAATCACAGAGTCTATGTAGGTCTATATTTTTCCATAGTAAATTGACTAACAATTTATAGAATACCCCAATCTTGGATTGTCCTAATAAATCATTTAAAAATATATTACATGTATATACAGCAACTAAATGTTTCAACAAATTTCACGAGGGTCAAAGTTTTAAGAGGACGTCTAAGTAATTATTTTTTGCTCATTTACTTGCAGTATGTAAATAAGTAATAACATTTAAAATAATACTTATCTTTTCTCCATGTATATCAACGATAATGGTTCATTGTCTGATGCAATGGTTACCTCTTAAGGCGCAAATTCTATTCTATTCTATTATATTCTATTTTTCCTTTAATAGTTATTGAAATGTTGTTTAAAACGCTATTGATTCGTATATATACTTTAATGTAAAATATTTGTATTTTATCTTATGTTATTTTTATTTCTATATTTTGTCCTAATATTTTGTTTTGATTTACTTTGGAAAACACTGATCCAACAGAGTGCAGTTTACAGACCTAAACATTTGTCATCATTACAATAAATAATTTTCTTCGGATCCTTTGCAAACCTTAACTTCAAAAAGACTTATTAACCTTTTTAGAGACCTCATGTATCCTCTAATCCAGGGATTTCCAGCTTTTACCGACCTGTGGACACCATCTGTTAGACTCTCAGTCAACCCAAATGTAATCCCTACATTTTTTGAGGGTTTTCTTGATAATACTTAATCATAACTTTAGTTAAAAACATGGACATTAACAGAAATGTCATGAGAATAAGTTCTGTCTTCTCAATGGATCCCTGTAGTATCTGTTTGCAGTAGCAAAATGTGTAAGCACTTCTTCTATCTTGACATCTTCTTTACTGTTCACAAACCCCTAAATTCCTGATTAATAGTTCTCACAAGGGTCCACAAGCAATGGACCAGCACAGCCTGAAGGAACTAGGAAAGTTTGATTGGATGGGAAAGAGAAGACAAGAATGTGCTCTTTTCTAAGTGGAGTTGAATGACAGAGAGATAAACAGTGGGTATTGCTGCCTTTGCTGAAACTCTACACAGAACCAGCAGGGAGCCAGACTCACAGACCTGCTGTGAGACCGACAATAGTTCTCTGTGTGAGGGTGAGGATGAAATTTCCTTAAGTCATCACAGAGTTATGCACTGTTAAAAATTTTTTTTTTTTACCGGTAACTGTCTTTATTTGTTTTTACATAATTTCCCTTTTTTTTCATTATACGATGAAATACTGTTGTTTTACAGATATTTCCTATGTTTTAAAGTTCCACCAATATATTTACAGATAATTGCTTGTATTTCTGTATTACATACATTTTCTGTTTTTACCCTAGGTTTTTAGTGACAACGCCACCTACCGAATAAGAGGACCAGCTAAGATGGATGACAATAAGAGTGTCATGTATCATGACAATCAGAGTGTCATGACAGTACAAGTCATGTAAATAATATGTTATTTCTATTAAGATTTCTTGCCTCTCTCTCTATTATATTTTTTTCTCCGTTCAGATGGGCTTTATTGACATGAATGTTTCAAGAACCTTTGTTCCCACAACATCAAGATATTTTTTCCCACATCTTTGAACAGTATGCGATAATAGTATTATGAACATTAATTGGGATGAAGATTGATATAATTATTTTTGTATTGTATATGTGTGTGCGCTCTGTGGTAATTAAGTAACTATCTTTTAAATATGAAATTTACAATTAGAGAGTAGAACATGTTTAACTAAACGTTGCTTATTTCATTCACTTATCTCTCTTAGGAGTCAGTGAAGACGTTGTCCATGAAGTTTTGTGTGTGTTCGAGTTCAACTGTTATAATATATTACTTTATAAAATATATACAATCTTAAATCTACCCCCAGAGTCATCCTTGTGTCTTCCCTCTATACTTGAAAATGTGGTTGATCTAGTGACTGAAAAGACTATACCATGATTCCTTGTTTATTTTACTTGAGTTATTATGCTACTTAGACCCAATAATTTGACTATTCAACATTCCTAGGAACTAGGTTTAATTGCAATAAAGAAAGTAGCATTTGGGTGTAATAAAACTTTAAAAAACACTACAACTCTAATGTAGTTAAAACTGGGTGGAAATACTGCCTTGGTGGCACTTTTTTCGGTCCTCCAAAACTACGGTCCTGGAAATGCATTCCTGGAACTGCAGTTCTCCGACTCGGTAGGTGGCGCTGTCACAAAAAAACTAGGGTCCTATAAATGCGGTCCTAAAACTGCGGTCCTGAAAATGCGGCCTCCGCTACTGCAGATGGATAATATTGCCACAAACGGAAGAAAATAGCTGAGTAAAAGTACCGATCCATCACTTAAAATGTAAGCCTACTCAAGTAAAAGTAAAAGTACACAATTTTTAACTACTCAAAAAATTACAATTACTGATAACAACTACTTAATTACTGTAACGTGAGTATTTGTAGTTCATTACTTCACACCCCTGTATATAACCTATATGTTACAGACAAATAGATTTTTTTTTGGAGCAGGATGACAGAACACTTTCCACAATAGCTATAACTCAAAAGCATATCTGTACCTCGAATGCAGGCAGAAGCAGCCTGCTCCCACGGCTTCACGTATCTGTTTATTTAGCTGTGGCTCCCCCTAGAGTCAAACATAGAGAATAACATTTTCAGTGATATTTTACTATTCTGAAGCATCAAGCCAAAATCACGCAGCTATTGAGCTTTACTGCTATTGGTGTTGTTGGACATTAGTTACAACGCTTCTGTTGATTGGTGGGCTTTGAAAATGACCTTTGGTGATTAATTTTTGGCTCAAGGTCTGCATTTAAAGTCACACTAGAGGTGTTCAGCTGGGATTAGGACTTGGCTTTCTGCAGACCAGTCAAGTTCTTCCACACTGACTCAATCAAAAATTTATTTCGGAACCTTGCCTTATACACAGAGGCACTGTCATGTTAGAATAGAAAAGGGTCCTGTCCAAACTGTTGCTATAAAATTAGAGGCACACAATTCCCTAGAATATCATTATATGCTTAAACTTTAAGATTTGTTCTCATGGAAATTACTAAAGTAGTCAAACCTTTCATTAGAAGGGGGTGACCCAATACTTTTAGCAATCTAGTATATATATATATATATATATTTATATACATTGTGTGTGTGTGTGTGTGTATATATATATATATATACATACATATATTTACTTTTTTGTGAAAATGTCAAGATCATATTAATTGTAACTCTTGATACAAGTTAAGAATAATTTACTAACCATGACTTACTTTTTTTGCAGGTTGAGGCCTCGTTTTGAATTAGTATGGTGGCTATTAAATCTAATGGGGCGGGAGTAATGGATTCAAGGTTTTGCGTAGGTGGAGAGCTGGAACAGTACAGGGTACACTGGACAAATAAAGTCCATTTAAGGCTTTTGAAACTACTTTCAAACATGATATATTCTAGTAGTACAATTGTTATAGCAGGATATAATAACAACCCAGAAACTTGGCAATAAATGGTTTGTCTCTTCACAGTATTATATACGTATAATTACATCAAAGTTTATCAGAGCTAGATAGTCAAATAGTCTATTTGTATAATTTTGATAATTAAATAGTTTTTGTTTGTTTTTTTATTGTCCCATGGTCAGGGTATATACAGGTAATTTAGTGCAATACTTAATTTAGTCTGTTAATGCTTTTTCATCTACATGAAAATATGATTTATTTTAATATTGTTTATGTCCTTGGAACAACAAACAACTTAATTATTGTTTGTACTTTCTTTTATCACATTTATTAAAGTTTTTTTATTTTTAACATAACCTAAATAATATCTGTTTTCGTGATGATTCGTTGGGCTTCTTGACCCAGGATCACATATATTAATATTTACATTTAAAACTAAATGGTGACACAAGTCAATGGATGATGAAACATTAACCAACAGCACAGTGTCTGAGAGCATTCTACTCTAGTCATCTGTTCTGGATCTACATCATTCACTCTCCCTGTATTTATCACCTTTTTATTGTCAAAATTTTGGTTAGGTAAGTTTGTATAGTTTTTTTTGTTGTCAATTAAATGCCTAAATTTAGCATCTTGTGATATGTGGCATATTCATAAATTATCTGGAATACAGGTATGCATTTCTTGGCTGGGACAGTCGACAGGGAAATATGAGATGGAAAAATTTGTTTTTGCATAACAAATTTTACCAAATTAACTCAAATCAATAGATTTTTGTCTTTCAGAATTAAAAAGAAGTTGCTCAGTATTTAAAACCTTTAAAATTAAAATTGTACTAATATGATGATTGTGCTGACCTATGCAAACAATTGACAGAATTAAACATAAGCATTGACACTTTAGTTCTGAATTTTGGAAGAAATTTGAAAATAGTATTTTTTTTATTAATATTCTTTTATAGTAATATAACTTTTATGGGTTGTCAAAAAAGTAAACACAATCTGCCATAAGAAAGACTCTAGACATTACATTAGTTGCAAATGTTAGCATCTAAATCAAAAGCAGCAAAATAAACCAGCAAATAGTTACAATGTGATCACAATTTATTCATGCTTCTGTACATGATGAAAACTTAAATGTCAACTTTGTACAGTTAATCTGTAAATATACAAAAAAAAAATCACTGGATGCACAATATTATGTAAAGAAAACACATTAGTTAACATTAACTGCTGAACAATAATTAACTAATATCATTGCCATCATTTATTAGCCTTAATTTTTGTATTTACTAATACATTTAAAATAAGTAAAAGTTGTATTTTTGTATTTTTCGCATTAGTAAATGCACAGTGAACTAACATGCATTATTAATTAACATAGACAATATATATATATATATATATCTATCTATATATATATACAGTATATTAGTTTTTGACAGTTTTTTTGTGGGTTACTTTACAATGTAGGAAATTTGTATCTTTGTACATATTTGGCTGTCCCTCAAGCTGAAATCACAGACAATGATGTTCTAAAGACATATTGTATAAAAACATGGAACATTTCCTGGTTAAGACAATAATTAAATAAGTATATATTATTGCTGTCAAGCAATCAATCGTGATTAATCACATTCAAAATAATGCAAAAATGTAATAAAAATATGTTATGTTTATATATTAAATATATTTATAAATTATATAAATTATATGAATATACATATATGTATGTAAATACATGTAAATATTTTCAAAGTATATACATGCATGTGTGTGTATTCATATATACATAATAAATATACACAGTACGCACACATATATTATGTAAACAAAAAATAACTTTTATTTTGGATGCGATTAATCGTTTAATAGCACTAGTAGCCTATATATACATATACATATA
Organism: Ptychobarbus kaznakovi; assembly: GCA_027422405.1. Classification (NCBI taxonomy): domain Eukaryota; kingdom Metazoa; phylum Chordata; class Actinopteri; order Cypriniformes; family Cyprinidae; genus Ptychobarbus; species Ptychobarbus kaznakovi. The sequence continues at coordinate 15,171,657 of CM049812.1, read as the reverse complement.
CATATATACATATATATTAGGGCTGGTAAGCTATTACAATTTGTTATCTAATTAATTATATGATGTGGCTATTGATTTATCTAATTAATCGTAAATTAATCACATATCAGATTTGGCTGAGAAACTACTCCCAAAATAAAATTAAAATAAATAAAGTCATTGTTGTGTAAAGCATCAAACAGACATTATTTTGTTTGATAAAATGTATTATATACTGTATACTCTTTTGGACCATGAGGGTGAGTAAATGATGACAATTGTCATTGTTGGGTGGGTGAACTATACCTTTAATAATTAAGTCAAATCACCTTTATTTATATAGCGATTTTACCAATACAGATAGCAAATTTTACAATATAAAAAATAGGAAAATAGTGTGTCAATAATATAAAATGACAAGATTAAACACTCAATTTTCAGTTAAAGACACTTCATTATTGAATTCAGTGATGTCATCGTCCAGCTCAGTTCAGTTTAAATAGTATCTGTGCAATCAAGTCGACGATATCGCTGGAAATGAAGTGTCCCCAACTAAGCAAGCCAGAGGCGACAGAGGCAAGGAACCAAAACTCCATTGGTGACAGAATCAAGGAAAACCCTTGGGAGAAACCAGGCTCAGAGGGGCCAGTTCTTCGCTGAAACACAATCTTTTTCAAAAAAATTACTAATATTTAGTTATTACTGCTATGGAAATATGAAATTATTTATTTAATGAAATGATACTCTAAATAATAAACTGAAACTGCCAGTAGGTGATGGTACATTTTTTAATGATTAAGTCATTGAGTCAATTGTTCATTCATTTGATTCGTTCAAATGGCTGATTCATTCAGGAGTTAAGTAAATGGTTCTTTATGAATGGTCCATTGAATCATTAGGCTTGTTCGACTGGAAGCAGATCATCACCATCAGACTGATCGGTGTGTAACATCAATGTACTGCAAGAGCTATAGAGAGCAGACAGCTCCTTATGTTTTTGAATTGCTCTCGCGGTACTTTGATGTCAAACATGATTGATCTGAGCAACGCCGCTTTAAATCCAACGCGACAAATGGTTCACCCAATTCGTTCAAAACGTGTATTAAGAAATTAAAAGCCACTGTGTGTTGTTCGGAGACGAACAGCCCTGCTTTGTCTTTACATTTTCATTGGCAAAATTGAACCAAACAGACAAAATGATGTCTACAATAACACAATATTAACTTCTTACTTGAACTGTTGTATTTGCACTCGTGTGATATTGTACTTAGCCTATTGCTCGTGTGATATTGCTTAACCATATTATGTAAATATGAGACAAAAACTCAAACAGGAGCATTTTTACCCCATATATTGATTTTTAAGGACATTCTAACTACGTTATCTTGGTTCCATCACGCAGTGAGTTGTTGCCCTACCTCATATTTGTCATCAATCAACTAAAATGTCAGATGCCCCACATAGGTCTGGGGCGGGGCAAGTGCTTTAAAAGCATTAATAATTTGAAAGCGTTTTTTTTTCACCGTAATCTAATTAACGCATTAAATTACCAGCCCTAATATATATATATACAATATATATATATATATATATATATATTTGAAGCTATAATATAAATATAATTTAAATTATTATTATAAATAAAATAAAAATGATCTGTTTTGTGTGTTCCAGGCTGACAGTAAGAACATGAAGCACTGTATTATAGTGCTTATAACACTCTGTTTCTTTAGGTTTGGACTGTTGGTAAGAAACTATGAGATATTACTTTTTTATTTCTCCAAATCTTGATCATTCATATTGTTTTTTTGTAAAAAAAAAATAATTCCCAAAATTGTATTTTTATGATAATTTCAGCCACTCTCATTTCAGGCTTCTAATGAAACAGATAATGGCAAAGTGAATTGCATTGATGTCTTAAATCTGGAAGCTCAGCGAGCAGTTGGTGGTGCAGTGGCTAAACTGGGATCGGCACTTTTAGAAAAACTACAGCTTGGGTCTGAGCAACCAAACATAATCATATCACCTCTCAGTGTTTCTCTTGCGCTTGCTGAGCTCGCTTTGGGTGAGCATTCTGTGATTAACTATATAGACGTGTGAATTTATAGCTGTTATGTTTTTATATGTGTGTACTTTCATTTTAAATCATTAGGCGCAAAAAACAAGACAGAAGACCAGTTGTTGGAAGTCCTTCAGGCAAAAGAGCTGCCCAATTTTCATGAAACCTTAAGCTGTCTACAAGAACAACTATCTGCTAAGGCTGTCAGGATGGCATCTCGTCTCTACCTCATACCAAGTAAGGAACTGATGGCGTTTTGTTTGATCATGGTAAACCTGGTATAACTGGAAGATCATTTTAAGCTTAAGCTTCAGGGCAAACCATTTGTTGACTTTTTGTTGTCATTACATGTGTTTTTTGTAGATTTTTTTGTTGCTTTTGTCTTTGTGAAGATGTTAGGGTGAACCAGGACTTTGTAGACAGAGCTTTGAACCTGTACAAATCCAAACCTGCACATCTGACCTCCATTGAGGAAGTCAATCGTTGGGTGGAGGAAGCCACCAAAGGTCACATAACCAACTTTATGTCCAGTCTTCCACCAAATGTTATTCTAATGCTGATAAACGCCATTCATTTTAAAGGTTGGTCTGCATTTCATCTGTAATAACTTAAGATAATTCACGCTTTTTACTTTGAAAAATAACATATTATAAAACATTTATTTGAAAATAATGAGTAAGATGTCTGCACTCACACGTATTCAAGGTTTAGGGAAAATATATTTTTTTTACCTTGATGTTTTTAATTTTAGAATTAAAATTGTTATAATTTTTTTGGAGGACGTAAAAATGTCCTCATACCAGGGGTGCCACTATGGTTTCTGGGCCCCACAAATTCCTGAACAGCTTACAGACTCAGGCCCCTCTCAGTATAATCGCTGAGGGGAGGTTTTTATGCTTCGGGCCCTCGCTCTGATCAAGGCCCTTAGAATCATCCTAACATTCTGAAATTCTTGAAAATAAAACCTTATTAAGTAGTTTTATAATATTATTATTTATTTTTAATATTACTCCCAAAATTCTATGAGTGTTTGAATGAACACTTCACTATATTTGCGAAAACTATACTTATTCATTACTTATTATTAAACATTTTACATTTAAAAATTACATTACATTTAAAAATATTTTTTTACATTTAAAAATAAAGATTGTTACACCACACAACTTGTTACAGTCTTTGAAATTTTACTTTTTTAAAAGGTCATGTAAAACAATTTCCAAGAACTTGACAGATGTTTTAATTTATATTTTTCCTTTTGTATATAGTGGATACTTTTATTTTTCGCTGACCCCATAAATTAAAAAGAAGTGGAAATGTAAATAAGCAAATAAACATGTCCCTTCTTAGGTGAGTGGCAATCCCGATTTGATTCCAAGTTCACTGTAAAGGATATTTTCTACATTGACAAAAAAACCTCTGTAAAAGTGGACATGATGATGGGATCCAAATATCCACTCAGCATGTTTGTAGATAGAAAAGATGGCACTCAGGTAATCTAGCTGTTTTGTAGTATAATTAATCATAATTTTACATTTACCCCAAAGCCTCTAAATAGGGAATTTTGATTCGGTTTGATGTTCTTCCATACTGCCCTTAGGTTGCAAGATTCCCTTTTCAAGGAAATATGAGTCTTCTGGTGGTAATGCCTGTGCCCACACATGGAAATCTGTCAAACGTGGCTGCCAAGCTCAACATATCGGACATGTATGAACATTTTCAAAGCGAGAAGTCCATGCATGTTAAACTACCTAAATTCAAATTACATTACAAGCAGGATCTGCGACAAGCACTCACAAGCATGGGTAAGGAAAAAAAAAAGTTTATATCTACATGTTATAAATTAACTTTTGGCATCATGTAATGAAATCTGCCCATATAAGGGGATGTTCTTTGGTCCACATGAAGTCGATCAATACGGTTGTGAAGAGAGAGTAAATAATTCAGTAAAACAGAACTGTCACACATTCTCATCGCTTTCATTCAGGTCTGGGCTTGCTGTTTACTGGGCCTGATTTTTCCAGAATCGCACCAGGCCCGTTAGTGGTTTCAGGCGTACAACATGCCTCAAGCATGGAGCTGAGTGAGGAGGGGGCAGAGGCTTCAGCCGCAACCTCTGTTACTCTTGTGCGCACCGTTCCTACTTTTGCGGTCAACATGCCATTCATCTTCGCACTGGTGGATGATGCCTCTTACACACCTCTCTTCCTGGGTGTGGTCACCAACCCCAACCCTGGAGCAATAACGGAACAAAGCGATGACCCAAAAACTGAAACTGAAAGCATCATGAAGCTAAGCAAAGTGTCCCAGAATGATGGGACATTGAATGATAGTCCACATATGGAAAACATGCTAAGTTACATGTTGAATTTATGGAAGGAAACAGTTCCTCAGCAGTTCCTCAGACATCAGGAGATGGAAGATGGGAACTAAAAGGAGAAGATGAATCCGTCCATATTATAGTACATATTTTGCCCAATTAAAATGCAGTGTTTTGATGTTCATGGCCTCCCATTTATGGATGTCATATTTAGTTTGACATGAATGAGGCTGTTCAATGGCATCTAACCTGACTAAAGTTTATATAACGGATAATGTCCAGTCAGCTGGTTAATAATTGACCGACTACACATTTTCTCAGGTATTACACAGCTACTTGCCAAATAAATAAATATATGGAAAATGAAACATTTATTTGAGAAGAAATTATTTTATATAGATCATAATGCTGAAGAAGGTTAGTATTTATTTAAACATACTTGACTACTGAATGCCACTGAATCAGAATCAGAATCAAGTATTCTAGGAAGCTGTGTAATTAATAAATATGGTTATGCCATGGTCTGTCTGAATACTCTATTCTGATTGGCTGGCAGGTGTTGATTAAATTTGTTTAACTGCACAAGTAGTTCCAGGTCAGTTTAATCACCGTTCCATATTAATACGCTGCTTTAATTGATGCACACTAACCAACACGCATCACTCGCTCGCACACACACACACACACACACATGGAGAGAGAGAAAGAGAGAGAGAGAGGTCGAAGATCTACGATTGTGCTGCACAGCACACACACATAGACTTGTTGTCAATGCTTCCCTGCGATTTTTATTACTAAAATTAAAGATAGCCTAGATACTAGATCGTTGCATTATATTTCCCAGCAACAGGTGATAAAATGCTGTGTTTGAAATAACTTTAATTATTTGTAGAGAGAGATGCGCAGACGCAGCAAGCACAGTCACTTGTCATCTCTCTCTCTCTCTCTCAATCGACAATTAATTGAAATACGTGCTATAATTCATACAAATAAATGTGCTTACCGCACTATTTCATCTCTGTGTATAATTTGAAGCTGGCAGAATGCTAAAGTTAGCGCTAATGAACCATAACTGACGAAAATAACCGTCATTTTTACCCTTCTGCTCAAATATTGCACTGCAAAGAGCAATACTAGTTTTAACTTGTCTATAACTTGGCAAATGACCATGGAATAAGCCAGCAAATAATATTAACATCTTTAATATGTGAATGCTGGCAAATGACCATGGCATAAGCGGGATATCCAACGATCCGCAGCGCGTAGGGTGGTTCTTCGCCTCCACGTCGTGCATTCAAATCGTGTTAATGCACACAGCTAGTCATTGATTATCCCTTACATATGCACTACTGGACCATTCAAAACTTAATGAAAGTAATACAACCCAGTTATTTAACACGCAGATATAAAAAGTATGTTTCTCATCATTTTTTATGCTAAAAGGTGTAACTATGGAAGCCCTTTTCCACCACTGAATAACATTTACATTTACATTTATTAAGTGCTTGAAGTGGAAAAAAAAGAAGTGCCGGTACTCACCCACCCCCCCCCCCATTATTTACTTCTTTATTTATTTACTTATTTATATTAAATAAATAAGTATTTTTTAATAATTCACAATGTGACCCCAGGGAGACGCCAAAGACCACTAAATCGCCTGCCTTTAATATACGGTTCCATTCAGAATCGCTAAATCTCTGACCACCGCATAATCAGCGTTCATTATAAACACTCTTCCTTAAGCCAAATGCATGCTGAAAATAATAATTTTAACTGACATCTGGACGTAAGTCACTATTCTCTCTGTAATCGCTGATGAAATCGGACATGTTTTCTCTGCATTAGCGCTGTTTTGAGCTTACTGTTTGAATTTGTTCACTGGATCCTTGGACTTTCCAGGAGTTTACGGTTTAAAATTATGTGATTGCAAAAGCCTGCTTCTTTTCATTTTACGATATTATTTTCATTATAAAGTACTGATTCAAATTAGTAATCAATAATTAATTATTATTCTACAACTCCGCACGTCTCCCCTGATACCGCCTCCCCTTCTCGCGCACCACACAACAATAGGCGCGTTTGATTTTAAGCGGCGCTACATAGAATGTGTATGACATCAAAGTACCGCGAGAGCGATAAGAGAGCAGGTGGTTCCTATGCTTTCGAATGGCTCTCGCGGTACTTTGATGTCGTACACTGACCATTCTATGCAGCGCCTCTTAAAGTCGAAAGCGCCTAATTAAGTAGACCCACTCTGCTTGCGTTCATTCACGTGATGGGTCGAGATGAGAGGTGATCCCGCCTGGGTAGTGTGCTTTACATAGTTTCTATATAATTTCTAATCATATATGGGATCATATAGAGCTCCTGCATCTGACGTCATGCAATCTAAACACCTCCATTTTGGCAGGCAAATCAGGAGCGCGACTCTGCTTCTGTCTTAACATCACTATTTACTCATTGTACTTCTAGAGAAGATTTGATGTGCAAAATATTTTCATTATTATGGCGAATACAAAGGAAAGGAGTTGTAGTTGGATTCTGCTGGGTGCCAGCGCATGTAGGAGTAGCTGGTAATGAATCTGCTGACGAATTAGCAAAAAATGCTTTAAAAAGGGAATAAATAGATTTTAATGTTCCATTAAGTAAAAGTGAAGTTCAATCTATTATTAAGGAAAATATTATTAAAGAGTGGCAGGAAAAATGGAATACAGATAATAAGGGGCGGCATTTATATAATATAAAAAAAAATGGTAGATACTAAGAAAAGTATAAACGGTAGAAATAGGAAAGAAGAGGTAATAATGACTAGGATGAGACTTGGACACTCAGGACTGAACGCATCGCTCTTTATAATTGGAGTTCATGAGACTGGTTTATGTGAGAATTGTGGGGAGAAAGAAACAGTGGAGCATGTGATATATGATTGTAAAAGGTATGATGAGGAAAGAAAGGAATTGATATCATATTTAAATGAAAGAGGCAAGGTAAATAAGGATTTTGAATATTTGTTAGGTTATGATTTTAATAGAGATAGAGTAGGCTACAGAATACTAATAGAATACATATATACTACTGGATTAAGTGAAAGGATTTAATATAGAGTAAGGATGCTTTGGTTTATTCCAGATTTTAAGGTCAGCCTGGAGGAGCTGAACACGCAGTGCCAGGTGGGGCTTTGGGAGATGGAATGGGATGGAGCATCAAATAATTCTATATATGGATGGATATGTGAGAAAGAGGTAAGAAAAAAAAAAAAAAGGAAACACTGATCATAAGAAATCATGACTGCATAACAGCAAAGGTAGGTGGCGATATGCACAAAGAATGCAATGCGCCAAAAACGGAAGAAGAAGAAGAAGAAATCAGGAGCGCGCTAGAGCGTCCGTAGCTTAGCATAGGGATAGACAGTGGTCAAACAATAATTTAAAACGGGTTTATGCCGTATAAAACGTACTTATTGTAACATGGTGGACAGCTGCTGTGCGCCATGATGCCAGAACTGGCGGGGGAAAGCAAAGGGGAAATCATTGTATCTTATTCCAAAGGATCCCGATAGGTGACTAAAATGGTTCACTGCAATAAAATGTGCTAACGTTAACCAACACAACAAAACAGAGCGATGGGAGCCATCAAGCAATGGATTTTGCTTGTGCAGTGATCACTTCATATCAGGTTTGTTCTTTTTAATCTAACTTGGCTAGTTAAGTTGTTTAAAATGGTTTCTGACGATTTCAAGATATTGTGGGGCTAAAAATATCTAGCTAATGTTAGCCTCACACTACTATCCCTTGACAGCTCTCCTGGGTGGTACTTTAACTTATGCACTTTAATTCTCTGCTGCACTATTTTATGTTCTGCACTTGGTGTCCGCTTTTTTAGATATAAAGTTATTACTTTAGTAGCTCAGGCTGTTTTACTGATTTAATTAAACTGCTAGTGCTCACTAGCAGTGTTGGGGAAAGTTACTTTTAAAAGTAATGCATTACAATATTGCGTTACTCCCTTAGAAAAGTAACTAATTACGTTACTTAGTTACTTTTTATGGAAAGTAGGGTTGTGACGGTGAGGAAATTTTCCCACCGGTTAATCGACCTGATGTCACACCGGTTATACCGGTATCACCGTGGTGGGGGGTCGTTTGAGTTTTCCTCGCTTTCCATAGGTTTTAAATAGCCTGTAAGCGCCGTGCACGTTTTACCTTGACTTTTATCAGCGGAATTCTGCGTCAAGCAGCGCAATTCTGTTTAGTCAATAAAGTGTTTAAAAAAAGCAATACTGAAAACTCAGCAAATACTGTGGAACCAAATAAATGAAAACGAATGTTTTTTTGTTTTTTAACATAACTTAGAGCAGAGATGCCTAATAGATCGATCGCGAAAGCAATGCTGGAAGATCGCGCTTTAGGTCAGTGTTTCTCAAAACCGGGGGCGAGAGATAAAACTACAATATAATATATTCACTAGTATTATGACTCGCATGTTAAGTAATGTAAAAAAATAATACTAATGTATACATGAGAATATACGAAATACGGTTCTCATGGCGCTGTGTGAATACAGACTGAACAGCGGCTCAAAACCGCTGTATGAGCACATGATACGCAAACTACAGCTCTCGGCTGGATAAAAGAAGCCAGTGTCACACTAGTAGGACAAGTTTTGATGGACGACTATTGTTAATCAAGGTACAGCTGATTACAGTGACAGGATCGTGCATTAGGCATGCGTTATGTCCGTTATAAATGATGTGCAAACGAACGGTGTTATGTGCGCTCTCGATCACTATATCATCATATTCTGCTTGAATACAGCTCAGTATATTCACATAGTTGAATACAGCGAGTGTTTTTTATAACGGATGCTCGCGTGTGTTAGAGAAGTTTATGAGGATCATTGGTGATTATGTGCATACGGGCATCAGAACAGCTTGTTCTTACAGAGGAACCATTTACTGATGGCGTCGTGAATAGTGAATAAGATTAAACATGTCAGACGCAGAAGTCAACAGGCTCAAAATGCCGCTGGCCGCTTTTACATTAGTTAGAAACTCTTCCGCCATGAAACTCTTCCGCCATCTTGTCTGTGTCACCTCACTCTTCTTGTCAGTCATCTCTCTTTACGTGATGAATGAAATCTGATCTGTGATGTAGGTCTGGGGGACTGTTTGAGGTTTTATCCCGCAACCAGGTCTGCGCGGTCCCGCTGATATATATTCACTGTTTGTTCACAGGTTTTGAATCCCGCAACACATAAAAGTGTAGTCTGCATATATTCACTGTTTATTTTCATTATTTTGTCAAGAGTCTTGAATAATTGACAGAAAAATGTCAACATTTTGCTGCCACACACGGAATAAAGTGTAGTCTGCACAAAAAAAGTTATTTATTTTACAAAAATTTAATTTTGCATTTTATTAGTCTTGAGTCAAATACACAGTGAAAATATAGAGAGAAAAATGTCAACATTTTGAATTCGACCACACGGAATAAAGTGTCAAAAAAAAGTTCATACAAAAATTGTAATTTTGCATAGATATTTTATTAGCATAATCGAAAAAATACACAGTGAAAAGGCAGCAGAGAAACGAAATAAATGTAATCGTCCTTCAAAGACATCTACTGTCTTTGCTTAAAATGATGGATAAGCTAAGTACGAAAAAAAGGACTCAGACGTCCTGCCAGTCTGATCGTCCTGAGAGCAGTATATTATATCTACAGCTTGCTTTGCTCTGAGCTATCTGCTGAACATGCTGTCACTCACTCACACCCCGCAAATAAAACATGCCAGTTGCAGCGCGCTGCACTTTGAGAGCAGTGGTCCGAGTGCAGGCTGTACCGGATCTGCTATTCTGCTCTGAATAAAGCATCGTTGCAGATATGCTGTGCTCAGACCCTCTGAAATAAAACATCTGCGTGCAGCGGGCGCATTGGTCGACCGAGTGCAGGCCGCTACCCAAATTGCACCAGAGTTACCGATAAGAATAAACCGATATACTGTTGTCTGAAAGGACATCTGGGAACGGGATATTCAGGAAATGAATTAGACCGCCCGCTCCTGTCAAACGGCACGTAAGAAAATCTGTTACCGACCGTACTGGTTGTATTCAGGCAATGAATCCTGCGGCGTAAGAATTTATCAGGTCGGAACGGCAATGTTACTTTATTTTATTAACTATAAAAAAAAATCTAAAACGGTGGGGGACGGTGCCGCGGTGGGGGAAGTGATGTAACGGTGTTGCGGCATGGGCAAGTGATGTAATAATTGGTGTTGCGGCTTAACACCGTATCACCGTCTATCGCGGCAGCCTAATGGAAAGTCTATCGCGTTTACTTTTGCATGCCTAATGGACTTTTTAAATATGTAGCATGCGTTACATGATACTTTTGTTTGTTTTTAATAAATATGAGCAGGGCTTGATAGTTTGTTTTTTAATACAATAGTTCTATTTATAGCAAATGTAAAAGCCCTTTCACACCAAAACGTACGTAAAGAATAAACCTCAGAGGCTGAAGGAAAAGTAAATTCACGTCTGTACACATTCACGTCTTAATAAAATTGGTAAAAAAATTAGATTAGATATATTTGTGTTGTTTAAACATATTTTTATTATTGCAGGTTTGCATCATATTCTGAGTTTGCATTTCACTGTTTTAATTAATTGATGAATACTGAATCTGTTTTTTTGCGAATGTGGGATGAATTAATACACATTCACATTTAGTCTAGATTAGAACTACAGTAAGATCAAGTTCACACAGCACACTGTTCAGTCAATAAAAGGAAAAAAAGTACACTGGCGTATTACTTTTTCAATAAAAAAGTAAAAGTAACTGGCGTAACTTTTTTGAAAAAGTAACTCAGATATTTTCTAGTAAATTAAAAAGTAATGCTTTACTTTACTAGTTACTTGAAAAAAGTAATATTATTACGTAACTCGCGTTACTTGTAATGCGTTACCCCCAACACTGCTCACTAGTTGATAGCCTATTCTTTTTGTTATCTAAAATTCATTGCTGTGGAGATTCAATGTTAGTACTTAGGCTCGCTAAGTCGCCTTGGATTAAAGTTTAAATTAATAAATGTTAATGTAGCTAACCTAAAATAAGCTTAATTCTCATTAAATTGCTGCCATTTTCTGTTTAATATTGTTTTAGGGAAAAAGAGTGACAACCCTCTTTCACCCGACTATGTCCCATCTATCTTCAACCATGTTCCATCTCCAGAGAAGAGAAGGCAGTGGCAGAAGTTAGATGTGTTCAAAAGAAGACAGAAGAGCAAACACCAACGAATAGAGCAAGCAGCAAAGTCATCAGCTTCAGTAGTAACCCATTCAACAGTTTGTCTTCAGTAGTAACCCATTCAACAGTTTGTCCTCAAGACAGCAGCGAGCATCCTACTTCACACCAGGTGAAGGAATAGAATATTACCCACAAAGAACTTGAAAATGTTTATCCTATTCCTGAAGAAAATGATGATACAGCAGCTTCACCATGTGTTAATGAAAACTGTAAGAAATACACTCGATCTCTGGAGTTGGAATGTGAAGGTCTGAGGACTGAACATCTGTTGTTAAAAGAGAAAATACATAGAACTGCATTAAATGATAAAAAGGTCAATATCCTCACAGGTTTACAAACATATTCTTTACTGATGACATTGTTTCATGTTGTAGCTCCCTATCTCATGCCTAAGTCTAGCCTAACAGTATTTCAGCAATATACTGTATGCTAACATTAATGAAGCTTAGAATTAATTTCTCTTGAGTTTTTGGCTTATTACTTTGGCATTAATCCGACCACTGTTTCAAGAATTTTCAAACACTGTATTAATGTGGTGTATATACTAGTGCCAAGTCTAGTCATATGGCCTGACAGGGAATCGTTAAGAAAATCTCTTCCATATGCATTTAGGAACAGTACTTTTGAAAAGACAGTATGCATTATTGATTGTTTTGAAATATTTATAGAAAAATCTAAAAACTTATTAGCCAGTGCTCAGTGTTATTCAGCATACAAGTCACACCATATAATGAAATATTTAATTGCCACTTGTCCACAAGGCTCCATTTCATTCATTTCCAATGGATGGGGTGGCCGCACAAGTGACAAGTTCATCACAGAGCACAGTAATAAAATTAGATGTGTAACTGAGCTAAATAAACCTATTTTTTATACGTTTCTTGTTGCTTGTGACATTCATTTTGAAGAGATGTTTTACATGCTTCTGGACAGACAAATCAGTACATGAGAGAAGAAGAGGGATACAAAACGAGCCATTTATTCCTTTTCAAATATTCTCCCTACTCATTTTTTACTTTTTTGTGAATTGATATTTTTTCTGCAGCTGGGACATACCCACTGTTCAGAAATTATTTTAATGCGAAGGCAAGACTGGTGAAACTTTTTAATTGAACAAAAATCTGATGCACAGACCAACATGTCCCCTACTTCTGGCTCACGACAGTAGCACCACTGTTGACCATCATTATCAAATGCTGCAGCTGGTTTTGGAGCAGATAAATACTTGCCAATCAGCTCTGGCATGATGCATTTCTTAAAAAGTTTGTAGCACATGCCAATTCTTTGTCAAAAAATGGCACATCTGGAGTTACTCGTTCCACAAAAGGTGAAGGACTGTTCCTTTCAGTCCAAAGTATAAAATCACAGTAAGGTTTGTCAGTAGCAAATAACTACATTTGTACTTGATAATAATAGGCATGGTCCCGCTTCAGTCTGATGCTTCCACACTCATTATTTTCAAGGCAAAAGTTGGGAGCAGAGTTTGCCACCTCGTTTACAGAGGCACAAAATGGGCACTTAATTTCTATGATGCCTGAACCACAGCAGCTGCAGGAAACATCCATCAGGTGAGGCCCCAATATAAGGAAGCGAGAGCGAAATCCAGAATCCAGCTGTTTCTACCAGGACATCCGAGTGAGAGAGGCGATGCTGCATTTCATAGTATTTTCGTGCCAACTCTTCATGCTTACATCCCCATCTAAAAAACACAATAAAACGAGTTTAGATAACTTTTAGACAGTATTAATGTCTAACAGCAATGTATTAACATAAACATTCATCTCGCAAGCCACAGGCTTTTGTCATTAAGCATTAATATACAACAATGGAATTCATTGTTTGAATCTGAGATAATGACACAAGCTCAACTGCTAAAGCTCCTTACATGCATGGTGCTCAACTGCTAGACTAATTTGTTGCCATATCTTCCCTTATTTTCTACAGTAATAAATACTTGCTAGCCTCAGTGGTGAAGCTATGAGACTTTGGGTAGCATATTTTTCTTATTAGGGACACTGAGGGCTTTCTGACATCTGTCTTTGTGGCTACTCTGAAGATTGATGCTGTTATCCTACCACTCTTTTGATCAAACCAGATCCTGGACTTGGACTGTGCTCAAGTCTCCTCCTCTACAATATCACACTGAAAATATAATGATTGCAGCTGTTAGATAATGACATTTTTCAGAATAACACTTTAATCCTAAATAATGATATACCTGTTCTTTGGTCACACTTATATCTTCAAAGAGTGCTTCAAAGAGTGCCCTGTCTTGCAATACTTCTAGGCTGACCTCTCTTGCTTGCTTGTCATAAAGAGTTGTGAGGGGTTCAGTTAGACCTAGCATAACAGCCTTTGGCACATAGGATGCTGCATATTCACTAACAACTGAGAGGACTGCCGGCTTTATGAACTGTCCATCTTATGTATAGCTTTTAGAAAGTTTGCTGTAAAGTGTGGCTTGCTCAAGATGGGTCAGAGGTGAAAAAGGTGGTGGAATAACAGAGTGGCCTGTGAAAGAGCTCTTTTTGCTTCGTTGTGTGTTGTTACAAATTATGTCCTTGCCTTGCTGATATTCCACTCTTTTCAAAGATTCCTCACTTGGTTTGGAGGACCACTTGCACTTCTTTGATGTCACCGCTATCTCTTCCTCTCTGTCATTATGCTGCCAAATCCTGAACAAGACTGCTGACACATGAGAGCAGCACTCACCTAGACCAGCTGTGCAATTGCAGTGGGCTCCTAACACGACCCCATCATTTCTGACCACCACCCATGGCTTCAATGGAGGGTCATTTCATTTTTGGGAATGTTTAACCTGTAAGATTAACAAATTTAATCCCACCGGTCACAATAGTGACAGTAAAGAAAGTGTTCATTTATGAAGCTCTAAAAAATTTACTGACTGCTGTTTTAGTGCATTTCCAGCAAATATTGAGAGAATAAAGGGTCTCAATTAAATTTGTGTTGTTTCACATTGTTCTTGCAAAATTTCACATGACCAGAGCAGTTTAATTGTTGTTTGCACCATCAGTAGATTATGGCTGCATCAAAGCTCCAACACAAAAGCTTAGTAAAGTATGTTAACATAAAGACATTACAAATATTTTTGGTACACATTATCTTTAAGGTGTCTAGTATATGAATTCACAATTATTCAGTGTTGTTGAGTATGGTCATAGAATGAGTATATTGATGGCAACGATAGTGACCGGTGGGAAAATACAGATGGTTTTATTTTTATAAAATGTTTTGTCTTTTATCTCAGTATTCCTATAAGTGTTGTATACAGGTTTTTATGTTTAAGAGATAATAGATAATTTCTAGGAATCTTTTTTGATTAAACGTGTTAAGATTTCATGACATTTACGATGTCTACTGTACAGTGATATAGCTATGCTGACTAACTACAAACAAGGAGAGCTTGGGCCAATTTAGTTAACAATTTACCCTTCCAATGACGACATAGCAGGTTTTAGCTGGTAGACTCCAAAGTTGAATATTCGTCACAACATTAGATAGCGTCCATTTGTATCCCTCCAGGCTTTTGTACGCTTTTAGGGAGTCTCCGGAGTAGGAGGAGGGAAAGTTGATGATGTAGTTGTATATATCTGGATACCGTAGGTCAGAAAAGCTATCAGTTCCTTTATTAGATACTTTAAAAGCACCCCGGGGGCATTATATGGATCTGTTATGATTCATCTATTCAGTTTTTCTATGTACAGATCTATGTCTTTTGAATTAAAGTGCGCAGTGAACTCTGTTGCCACGAAACTCATGCTGGCGCCATTTATTTCATATTCGCTCCCGGCTGTTCTTGCCTGCCAGCATGGTGGTGTAAACAGAATAGGTCACGTGACTGCAGGAGCTCTATAGCCTAATCACCCAGACCCTGAGGATTTTTTTACTCTGAGCACCGGCAACATGTCAGAAGTGCTGGTACGCACAAAAAAGTGCAGGTACTCTAAAGGCTAAAATATAGAAGTGCCGGCCCACTTCAAGCACTGCATTTATGCATTTAGCAGACGCTTTTATCCAAAGCGACTCACAGTACATTCAGGCTATATATATATTTTTTGTATGTGTGTTCCCTGGGAATTGAACCCACAACCTTTTGCGCTGCTAATGCAATACTCTACCATTGAGCCACAGGAACACTAAAAAATGTAAAACTTAAAAAGGTAATTGCGACTTTTTATCTCACAATTCTGACTTTTTTCCCCTCATAATTGCGTGACAAACTCGCAGAATTGCGTAATATGAATGTTCAATTTCGAGTTAAAGAGTCATAATTGTGAGATATAAACTCGCAATTCTGAGAAAAAAAGTCTTAATTCAGACTTTATATCTTGCTATTCTGACTTTATAACTCGCAATCGCCAGTTTATATCTCACAATTATGTGAAAAAAGTCAGAACTGCGAGATAAAAAGTCGCAATAAGCATTTTTTTATTATTCAGTTTTGTAATTGTAGTGTGTTTTGGGACATTTTTCCAATAGGATTTAACATCCCACCAATATAATTCATACCAGTAAGACACCATTACAGTTTCCATTAAAACCAATACAATTCCCATTAAATCCATTACATTTTCTATTGTGTTTTGGGCAGGGTTCTATATTGTTTTTTTTCAGCAGGGTGAGACCCCTCCCCCCATGCCTTTAAAGAGCAGCAAATGGACGGCGTTACAAACTAATGCTCTCTGACATTTAAATATAGCCTATATTTAATCCAAAATAGTGGTATTTCCGTTCGTGAATAGGCATTTCTGAACTAATAGCCTATATTCGTTATCGTTTACTTTCATGCACTAACACTGAATAATATGTTTTGTTGCTACGAGCTGAAAGAATCAGCAACGAATCCGAACAATTGGTGAACGGACTTTGAGTCACTGAGATGAATCAAAGCTCCTCAGAAGTTACAGACCACATTCTAGCGTCAGCAAAGGGTGGGATTCTTCACTAAAACACTGCTGATGCATCTGCTCGAGCACAGTTGGCGGAGACAGTTGTGAGCTGAGAGTCTGCACGAGACAACAGTAAAGTAGAAAACAGGTCAGACCCTTTTAAAATCAATATCAAAGTTTTGTAATCCCTTAGTTCTTTAATGTAAATGGCTAAGTGTATAATTTGTTTTTAAAGCTTTCCAGTTTCTTCTCTTCTTTAAGTCTGCTCTGGGTGTTTGTTACTTCAGCATATATTGTCTAAGTAAATACACAACGTTATAGTTTCGCGATAAGAACAAATGAATGCAACGAATATAAAATAACTACTATATAATTTATATATTTTTCCTCTTAAAGTTTTTTTTTCCTCCTAATAATTATTTGATACTGCATGAAAAGTTTCACAATTGTGTATTTTTTCAGATTGTAGATGTGGAATGTGAATCAAGTTGAGCTCAGACATATGCAATGAATATGGAGTCACGCTCAACTCTTTAACTGCGTGGCAGATACAGCGAGGGAGCCATTTAGATGAATGTGAAAATATTAGTGTTAGGAGTATTTTTTTCCATTGATGGACAAGAACTCAGCGAAAGTTTAATGGCAACCAGATGTGCTGAAGAAACATGGAAAAAAGTTAGACCATGTTGGAAACTGCTGCAGGAACATTTCTTGAACATCTGCCTGAAGTTAACTGTGTCAAGTGTTATGTAAAGGCTAGGGATTTAACTTATATTTTCTGTTTTTATTGCAAATGTTTGAAGACCATGTAGTTTAAATGTATACATGTAGTATATATGACCAGTCTTTAGATTGGGGAAAGTTAATGTTTAAATTGTATATAAAATGTACTAAAAACTTTTAGTACATCGAGGTTCAGTGTGATCTGTTAGTTGGTTATTTATATTTTATATATAATTATGTGGTATTTATCTAATCTCAATATTTGTATGTATTGCTACCAAGGTGTAAAAAAGTGAATTTATTTATGAAGAGTTTGGTATCACAGGTCACCGTAGCCTTTATTTTATTTATGTATTTTTTAAATTATAATCAACACTCTAAAACGGGATTTTCTTGGGTACTTGTAGTAGTATTAACAAAACTATCTGTACGAGGGTACAGGTGGTCTTCATCACAGATGCTGAGCTTTTAACTTTGTATTTATCAGGATGAGGAAGGTAGTCGTGCTGTTTGGTTTATGGAGTCTTCTTTCCTTCTCACATGCTCAATTGGTAAGGTCTTCATGAGTTCTCAGATACATTCTCTTCACTGTAATTCCACTGGCTATAATGGTCCACTTCTGCTACAGACAGATACAGAAGAAGCTGAAGGTGAGGAAGAGGCGGTTGACCTTTTTACTACTCCACGCACCAAGTTGGCTGCCGCAACCTCTGATTTTGGCTTCAACCTATTCCGTCAGCTGGCAGCACGCGATCCCAAGGCCAGCGTCTTCCTGTCCCCCATGAGTATCTCAGCAGCCTTTACACAGCTTTCAATGGGTGTGACTTTGCTTCACCATGGAAGACCATACTTTTCTTACAGCAGTCATCTAATATTTTAGCTTGAGATCATTAATCTCAAATTAGTTTTTTGCCATTTGTCATAGGGGCATCTGAAAGGGCCGAGAAACAGATTTACAGGGCCCTCCGCTACCACACCCTGCAAGACAGTCAGCTCCATGACACACTGAGAGACCTTCTATCCTCACTCAGAGCATCTGCCAAGGGATTCAAGTCAGCAGATCGCATCCTTTTGGCTAGGAGTTAGTGTTTTTCCTTTTAAATGGGTGTGGTTGTGCATGTTTTCAAGAGAGAGAGGAGCTGTACATGTTTTCATTTATCTCTGTGTGTTTCAGAACTTCGCCTCAGGCTGGAATACCTCAACAGTGTAGAGAAGCAATATGGGGTACGCCCTCAAACTCTTGCGGGTGGAGCCCGGGACATTAAGACCGCTAATGATTGGTTTAAACAGCAAACTGGTGGAAAAGTGGAACAAGTCATTCCTTCGCTTTCTCGTAACACAGCTGTGTTGCCTGTGGGAGCAGCCTTCTTAAAAGGTAAATGGGCTCTGATTTATTATCTTGCTCTTTAATATCTCTTATGAGTATATTTGTGATTTGAGCTAAATTTGTGACTTTTTAAATATGTTATTGCAATATAATCTTGACAAACTTTTGTGAAGATTTATGTTTTTCACCAGGCAGTGATATGTATGATTTGTATTTATTCTTTTTGCAGGTAAATGGATAACTAGGTTCAGCAAAACTAATAAGATGGAGAACTTCCAGAGGGATGGAGAATCCCCAGCTCTTATTCCCATGATGGAGCAAGAGAATTACCCAGTGAAGATGGGTATTGACACTGACCTTGGCTGCACGGTACCAGTACCTGTTGTTTTAAGCATGCACAATTATTATATTAAGTGTGCAGTTCCTTCTCATTCTCCTTTAATGTGTTGTGCACTATACAAACAAAGAAGTTGACAATATGAACAGAGGGTGGACAGTACCAATACATTAAGTTTTTCATACTTTCCATACAACTGCACAAACTTTTCACAATTGTACAATGAATATGCCACATTTGAACATGGAAATGTGAAAATGATAGTGTGTCTATGGTTGAAGGCAATGTTTTTAGTTTATAACTTAAAATTTGGTTTGTTTCTCATTCAAAACTTTCAAAAGAAGGCTTGGATTTAAAGTCATGCAACATATGGGATTCTGCAAGCCATGTGATCCCTTGAGGCGACACACTCCAAGTAGAATCAAGCATATTTTAGATCACATTTTAAAGGAATAGTTCACCCCCCAAAAAAATATTGCTGAAAATATTACTAATTTAAGATGTAGATAAGTTTGTTACTTCAATGGAACAGATTTGGAGAAATTTAGCATTACATTACTTTATCACCAATCAATGATCCTCTGCATTGAATGGGTGCTGTCAAAATTCAAACAGCTGATAAAAGCATCACAATAATTATCACTTCATTTCTTAAGTGAAAAAAAAATACTGAGTGCATTTAATTAGGTATTTGCTCATCATCTCTTTTTATCTGATATAGATAGCCCAGGTTCCTATGGAGGATGGATTAAGCATGTATTTCTTCTTACCCGATGAGGTGACACATAATCTAACTCTAATAGAGGAAGCACTTACAGCTGAATTTGTCCAGGACCTTTCCAATACCCTCCATGCAGTACAGGTGCTGCTTACACTTCCTGTTATCAAATTCGGTTACAGCAAAGACCTGCTGCCCTCCCTCTCTGACCTGGGTAAGACAAAACCACCATTCCACATTTTTTGCTAGTTTGTCACTTTATTATTTTCTTATATAATTTGTCACTGTCTCCCTTATTTGTTCTCATTTGTCAGGCCTGTCTGAATGGTTGGCAGAGACAGACCTTGTGAAAATTACCAATCAGCCAGTTAAGTTAAATGCTGTCCATCATAAGGTTGTCATGGAAACAGCTCCAGAGGGCACAGAGTATGCCAGCACCACCCCTACTGTCAATGGCCAGTCGCTGGCTCTAAAATACCGCGTAGACCGGCCTTTCCTCTTTCTAGTCAGAGATGAGCCATCAGGCGCACTTCTCTTCGTTGGGAAAGTGCTGAACCCACGTGACATAGGAAGGGTATGAGACAGACACATTTACACTAACAAATACAAATAAACGAGAGACCAGCAACTTATATATGAGCTCATTTTAAGCCCAAGTCTATTAACGGAACATAAATATTTGACATATCTTGACTTAAATGGCCATTTGGAGCAAAATGATCACAGCCCATTGACATTTTCAACATACTTGATCAATACGAACTCAAACATTGTTATGCGCACACATTCAAAGTCAAGCTATATTTCTGATGATATGGTCCATTTGTGCTTTTATTAGGGATATTTTATGGATGGATTAGTCTACATGTTCTGGATCTTAGCGATACAATCTACATTAGTATCGATGGATAATAACTTGATGCTCTGATTAACTTTTCACATGCAAAAAATCCCTCAGGCCAAAGCATATTGTAATGGCCACCATCTTTTTGTATAACACTTTCTTTGAGTTTACGATACATTTGTCATATGACTTTAATTAACAGTTCCTCAGTGATAATGCAATCATACTCAAATTAAATTCAGTTGATATTCCCATACATTTAATACAAGCCATACATATACTGAATTTGTATATTATGCTGATTAAAATAAAGTACAAAAAAACGTTTCAACCAGTATCTTCTTGTTCCCTGATATTTGTTTATCAAATGCTTGAATAACTGAAATGTACAGGAATTTAATGTGTGTTAACATGTAGCATACCTGTATAGCATATTTAGAACTACATATTTTGTTTTTACATTGTATCTTAATTTTAATTTCAGTCTCAAAGTCTCAAAACACTTATTTTGTTATGATTATTAAAGAAATTAAAGAAAGGAGAATATGCAAACACTTTCTCATTACCTGTTGGTTTGATTGTAAATAAACATACTCTAAGTTCAGCTTCTTTGTTTAAGTGAGCATTTAAACCACTGTAGGCAAGGCCAAAAAAATGTAGTGCTGCGGTTGACTCTCACTCCCTGTAGTTTCATTGTGGCCAATGCTGGCAATACAACCTTTAATACAGATAATCTTTGTTCCTTTGGCTTCACACCCAAAATATGTTGAACTGGAATTTGAATTGAAAAGACTGGAACAGGAACTGCCAATCAGAAAAATATACAACAAAATGACCTGATACTTTGGTGTTCTGCTTAAGGTTGCTACTTTATTTACATTTATATTTAATAATTTTGCAGATGCTTTTATCCAAAGCGACTTACAAATGAGGACAATAGAAGCAATCAAAATCAACAAAAGAACAGTGATATACAGTATATTTAATGATAACAATACTTTATAAGTCTGCTTTATTTTTAAGTTGAAAATTAAATATAATAGCATACAGTACATTGATTAAAACAAATCTATTGAGTGCATTTCAAACAATGATCACTAATATTGTTTCTAAAACAAAAGGTAATAAGAAAATGTCTCCATATAAAATAAATACTTAATTCAAACCTAAAGGAGATACAGTTGTCCTATTATTCAAATTTAATTTAAAATCTCTTGCGTTCTTTCCTGCTTTGGACCAAACTTGAAGGATCTCCCGGGATAAAGGTGTGTGCAGACACGGCTATGTTTGTTCTGGAAAGTAAAATATATTTTCCCAGAAACACCCTGGATAATCTATTTCAGGTTTTGTGGAATAGTGGGAACAATGAGCTTCATTTTGTTCTAAAGAAACTTTCAACTAAACTGGCCAAACTTGTAGTTTGTAATTGTTTTCAGGATGAATTCTATTTACAAGTGAAAGGCACCGCAATGGGTAGTAAAATGGCACCTAATTATGCTTGTTTGTATATGGGAGTTTTTGAAAATAACTTTATTTTAAATGAGTCAAATTCCTTTTTTCCTAAAATTTTGCTTTACAAACGGTATATTGATGACATTTATCTTAACTCAAGGACTGAGAATGTGATATTTACTATGGAATGCGATCCAGTAAGCATACGTTTTCTTGATGTTAGTGTATACATATGTGACGGGAAACTTCATACCGATCTATATCGAAAACCAACGGATCGCAATACTATTTTAAGAGGCGATAGTTTCCATCCTAGAACTTTAACTAAGAGTTTGCCTATCAGTCAATTTAAGCGTGTACGTAGAGTTTGTAGCACAGCTGAATCTGACTCTCAACAATCCACTGATTTAACTAAAATATTTTTTAATCGTGGCTACCGTAAAGAATGGATCGATAATGCCAAGAAGAAAGTGAATGGTACATCTCAGATACAGTGCTTACGAACAAAGCATAATAATAAAATGTAATATAGTTAAACAAGCGTACCGAGACCCGCTTGAAGAGGTGGTCTCGGTACACTTTCAAACAAACCCTGGAGCGGTTCGTTTGTGGTAAGAACGCGATCCGACCTCAAACAGACCCAATTGCAAAAAGAACTGCGCATTTTTGGACTTAACCAGCTACCGTAGTCAGCTGCGCTGTGCATCGTGAATCTGGATTCGCAGCAGCAGCATTTTATATACCCCAATTCAAAGTAAAAATTTTCAAAAGAAATTTCAGATCAGATATCCTGTTTTTACTACAGAGATTTATAGCAATATGCCTAGCTCTTCAGTGGATAGAAGAAGTACAACCAATAAGATCAGTAATTGACAGGCAGACTCCCTTTCAGTTTTAAATAGCTGTGTAAAGTGGAAATGCAACAGAAAGACAAGATATGATATTGAAGTGATGCAGAGTTATTTAGAATAAGTCAATCAGGGACTATAGTAAACTCCATGTGGGTACCATAACATGGGTGTGGATGGGAAAATGAGGTGGACGACCATCTGGCTAAACTGGCTTTGAAACATGCACAAATTGACATTAAAGTGTCAATGAGTAAAACAGAAGTAAAAGGGTTGATTGAATTAAATAAGAAAGAAATGACAGAGGAGTGGGATAGTGGAGAAAAGGAGACACATATCACACTTCTAGAGAAAGTAGGTAGAGAAAGAAGAAAGTATGCAATAGAGAGATGCACGTTTTAATGTCAAGATGCGTATTGGACATTGTTTGCTAAATCAGTGCCTACATAGAATGGGGAAACATGAAACTGGAAAGTGTGATACATGTGGGCGGTCATGCTGAATCAATGAACACGTTCTTATAGTGTGTGATGCATATGAAAGTGGAAGATTTCTATTAAAATCAGCGTTAAGATCCTGGGAAGATAATAATTTGACACCTCAGGTTTTATTAGGTTATGGCCCAAAGCAATCAGAATATTCATGACATTAATTTTTTTCTTAAAAGAAACAAGATTGATAAATAGAATTTAAGAGCTTGTAGTTAGTATTTAGTTATATTTATGTTATATTTGTTATTTATTTAAAATGGATACAGTTTTTTATTTATTTTTTCTCCTCCATGTCCCTCCTCCGAGTTAATTGATTTTTGTTATCACTTCTAAACATTATGCGCTCCAACACTCTATCCAGTAGTGGCGGGAATGCACAATTTTAGTTGGGTTTGCAACCGCCATTACACGAGAAGAAGAAGAAGCTGCGCTTTGCATTATGGTATGTAGGATGTGTTTGTTGACAGTTTGAGTTTAGCATGGCAGGTCGCGGACAAATTAGGGTTGTGAGGAGGTGCGGAGCCTTATAGAAATTTGGTGGACTTGTGATGCGCTTCGCATAGCGTTTCAGTGCATTAATAAATTATTTTCAGTTGCATTTGCGCTTCTCTCAACAGTTATTATTGCGTGAAGTCAGGGCCGGTGGTGGACGTGGCTTAGGTTGGAATAGGCAAATGCTGGGGGCGTCGATCCATAGGGACGCCAAAATGAGTAAAGATGTTGTTGTTTTTTTACAGATTTTTTATGACAATTTACTTCATACTATACTATTTCAAATGTTTCACAAGCGACGTCCACAAAAAACAACTATTTTATTGCTCTCCTCAGTTCGACGCATGATTCCCCGCAATGCCTCACTTACATTAATCTGTTTACCTGACTGTAAAAGATGTTACTTAATTTTCACTGTGTCCAAAAGACCGAAGCCCTCTGGTGCCCAGGGAAGAAAATTAAATAAGAGAAGAATAAACATGGGACAAAGACAGAGGTAATGTGATGTAATTAATGATTATGTCAATTAGACTAGCCCTTAAATGCATGAATGTTTTGCCAATCATGATATTCGTGTCTTTAGAGATCATTATATATCCAGCACGTGCAAATCTCTAACTGCTGCAATAGCAAATAAAAAATAATAAAAACACTCTCTTGATATTTAAGGACAATTACTGAAAAATAAAATAAAGCATATTTCGTTACCTTTTGAAACTTGGAAGGGTTCAATTTGAGCAGATGATTTTACCATCGCTGTCATCGTTAGGCACTTCCACTGGCTATTTCGCGATCTCTAACATATTCTCAAAAAAACG
>CM049812.1:15018750-15146939 GCA_027422405.1 Ptychobarbus kaznakovi | reverse complement strand
ATGACTCTTTCAATACTATAAATTTAAAATGTTTACACAAAAGGCATCGTCCACCACAAAAAAAACAATTGGTATTGCTCTTATTGTATTGTAAGTAACAGCCGCACTTCCACATACAATCATTAACGTTACATGATTGTAAAAAGATGTGCACCTTATAAATTATCACTGTGTCCAAATCGGTCTGTTTAAAAACAACGCGCCAGTGTGCAAAACCCTCTCTCTTGTGCTCCTGGACTCTCTTGCTTCTCCCTCCGATCGCCGTCCCGGACGACGCGGAAGCCAGTCCGCTGGACACTCGCCTTAACACCGACTGAAACCAACCATCCAGGCGAGTTCAAGACTGTGCAAAAGCCGTAACATCGCAGAACCAGCATCAAATAGCCTCCGTGATTCCAACACTGCTCCCCGGTGACGTCACGCAACAGCGACGCGAGCCAGCAGAGGTTCCCAGAGCAACACGTGGAACTCACGTGGGAAACGAGACCAAGATCCAGCCTGCTTAACCAGCTTAAAGCAAGTATTCACAACAGAATCTCTATTTCTGACTGAACTGGTAAATTGATCTGAATGCAGTAAAGGGGGACATCTCTTTCGTGATCTTATGGCTCCAGTTATGAAATAGGAAAGAGTGCTATTCTTTCAACATTAACCTCAAAACTTCCGTATGCATGTGTGTATGTTTGTGTTTTAGGCTATTAGCTAGTTCATGTATGTTAGAATATTAGTATTGTAAATAAACCGTGTTTCATTTTATAAAGAATTGTCTCTCTGGGATGTGATTTTTCAAGTATTTATCCTTATTGCCATTAAAAATAACGTTACCTCGCGCAAAGCTGAGAAGGATTATAATCTTTGTTTTATTGCTATTGTTGGCCACGAGGCAAAATAAACAAATGATAAGGTTATACTGAGTTAATACTCACTGGACGAGTCTTTAACCCTGTATAATCATAAGAATATTAATATTACTTTAATCAAAGCAATATTTATAATAATTAATTCCCGAGCTGAAACAATAGCTCCCTTTAAATATATTACACTGCCGAGATAATCCATCCACCTCACAGGTATGGCATATCAAAATGCTGATTAGACTGCATGATTATTGCACAGGTGTGCCTTAGGCTGGCCAGAATAAAAGGTCACTCTAAAATGTGAAGTTTTATCACACAGCACAATGCCACAGAAGTCACAAGTTTTGAGGCAGCGTGCAATTGGCATGCTGACTGCAGGAATTTCCACCAGAGCTGTTGCCCTTGAATTGAATGTTCATTTCTCTACTATAAGCCATCTCCAAAGGCGTTTCAGAGAATTTGGCAGTACATCCAACCGGCCTCACAACCGCAGACCACGTGTAACCACACCAGCCCAAGACCTCCACATCCAGCATCTTCACCTCCAAGATCATCTGAGACCAGCCAACCGGACAGCTGCTGCAACAATCGGTTTGCATAACCAAAGAATTTCTGCACAAACTGTCAGAAACCGTCTCAGGGAAGCTAATCTGCATGCTCGTTGTCCTCATCGGGGTCTCGACCTGACAGCAGTTCGTCATCATAACCTACTTGAGTGGGCAAATGCTCACATTCGATGGCATCTGGCACTTTGGAGAGGTGTTCTCTTCACGGATGAATCCCGGTTTTCACTGTACAGGGCAGATGGCAGACAGCGTGTATGGCATCGCGTGGATGAGCGGTTTGCTGATGTCAACGTTGTGGATCGAGTGGCCCATAGTTGCGGTGGGCTTATGGTATGGGCAGGCATATGTTATGGACAACGAACACAGGTGCATTTTATTGATGGCATTTTGAATGCACAGAGATACCGTGACGAGATACTGAGGCCCATTGTGTGCCATTCATCCATGACCATCACCTCATGTTGCAGCATGATAATACACAGCCCCATGTTGCAAGGATCTGTACACAATTCTGGAAGCTGAAAACATCCCAGTTCTTGCATGGCCAGCATATTCACCGGACATGTCACCAATTGAGCATGTTTGGAATGCTCTGGATTGGCGTATACGACAGCGTGTTCCAGTTCCTGCCAATATCCAGTAACTTCACACAACCATTGAAGAGGAGTGGACCAACATTCCACAGGCCACAATCAACAACCTGATCAACTCTATGCGAAGGAGATGAGTTGCACTGCGTGAGGCAAATGGTGGTAACACCAGATACACCAGATACTGACTGTTTTTTGGAAGCAATCAAAATCAACAAAAGAGCAATGGTATGCAAGTGCTATAACAAGTCTCAGTTAGATTAACGCAGTACATGTAGCAAGGTTTTTTTATTTGTATTATCCAACCCGAATTCCAGAAATGTTGGGACGTTTTTAATTTTGAATAAAATGAAAACTAAAAGACTTTCAAATCACATGAGCCAATATTTTATTCACAATACAACATGGAGAACATAACAAATGTTTAAACTGAGAAATTTTACACTTTTATCCACTAAATGAGCTCATTTCAAATTTGATGCCTGCTACAGGTCTCAAAAAAGTTGTCACGGGGGCAACCAAGGGCTGAAAAAGCAATACATTTTTGAAAAGATTCAGCTGGGAGAACATCTAGCAACTAATTAAGTTAATTGACATCTGGACTGTAACATGATTAGCTATAAAAGGGATGTCTTATGGCACTTTTCCACTGCATGGTACGGCACGGTACGGTTCGGTTCACTTTTGGGGGGTTTTCCACTGGGTACTATACCTGGTACCTGGTACTTTTTTAGTACCACCTCGGCCGGGGTTCCAAGCGATCCGTACCGTTACCAAAACGTGGCGTGTAAACTCTGCTGATCACTGATTGGCCGGAGAAAATAGTCATTACTGCGTCACTGAACTTGCGACATGAGACCCATAGACCCGCTAGATTTAAATCAGCACAGCCAGCAACGGATCGGACGCAACTTTTGTTTGAACAAACGCACCTTTTTGTATCAACCACAAAATACCAGTGTCGTTGTCTGTTGAGGAAGTAACAGACATTCCTCTCGTTGCTAGCTGAGGAGCGGATCCAGTGAGAGCTTGATGGCACGACACCGAAGGAAAAAGCCTTATGTATATACTTTTGAACTTGCTATATTTTCAGAGTATGTCTTCTGTTTATATTTTTACCTTTGTATGTGTGTTTTGCTTCAATTAAAAACAATCTGACCGAATACGTGTACCTCCAGACTATATTAAATATGTATTATTGTATGAGCACGTAATGAACCTCTTGAAAAAGACAAATGATTAATGCCACGATTATAAAAACCATCACATAAATAAAAAAACAAGGGATACATTGTACATTTTGAAATATTCAAAAGCTTATTGATAATTCACTTTACAGAACACGCTACATGAATAGTTAACTAATCAAGTAACGCAGCACACCTGCACGAATATCCCTGCCCTCCTCCTCTACAGCCTGTGGCACTGCCACCACAGTCTCTGCTGCTGGGGGTAAATCCCAAGCGTTCTCATAGACCTCTCCATTGCTGTTAAAAACATCCACATGCCGAGAATGAAGAACACTATTCTGTCTCCTTTCTTTGTTGTGAGTTTGTTTGTGGCGCGTTTACGATGATGTCACCGCAGTAGAGGCGGCGCAATTATAACGACCCGTAACGAGCCGTGCCGAACCGTACCGTACCATGCAGTGGAAAAGTGCCATTAGAGAGGCAGAGTCTCTCAGAAGTAAAGATGGGCAGAGGCTCTCCAATCTGTGAAAGAGTGTGTAAAAAGATTGTGAAATACTTTGAAAACAACATTCCTCAAAGTCGAATTGCAAATGCTTTGCAAATCTCATCATCTACAGTGCACAATATAATCAAAAGATTCAGAGAACCTGGAGAAATCTCTTTGCGTAAGTAGGGTTGTAACGATATACCGGTATGACGATATACCATGATATAAACACCTATGATTATCATACCGTGTACATTTGCATATCTATGGTATTTGGTGAAAATAAAAGACGCAGAATCTCACCTGCGCCTAGGCAACAACTTTTCACTTAACTGTTCTCTTGCTCCACCCACACATGCAGCGGAGACAACATCAGAGACAGAGGCCGTTATCTCTAATTTCTATCCCACGTCGAAATATAAAACAAAATTGGCAGTATAGGAATAACGTTACTTTGAATATAGAAAAGACGAACGCTTATTTGTCCTCGAGGATAGACACAGTTCGCAAAAACTGTGGTCACAAAGCAGCCGCAAAAAGAGAAAACACATCGAACATGTTTACCTATATTTCAGAACACCATCCCTCTGTGCAGATACAGTTATGTCCCATTTATAACTTAAGGTTAAAGCCTTATGATTTCCGTGATGCGGAGTGAATCCCAGAATCCAGTCATGAGAATTAATTTAAAATGCAGATGTCACATAAAACGTGCGGTTTGATGGATTGATGAATAAATCAAAAACAGAGCTGTCAAATCACTACATGGTCTAGTGTCTGTGATTATTAAAGCGAAAAAACACTGCTATATAAAAATATAATCTGTTTGTTTTGTGTTTCTCTCTGTGAGTGAGCGGCGTTGTGTCGTGTACTACATACTCAAGTATGCGCATGCCTGCTGTCTCACTACGGAGGACAAACATTGAGAGCCTCACTGACACTGAGAGAACAATAACCCTTTCATCATTTTATTTGAGAAAACCATTGTCAAATACACTGACACAGAAAGCTCTTCACTACTACCAATCTTCTTCTCCTCCTTGTGCGATTTGCGGCAGTTTAGATGCTTCAAATACGTATTACTGCCCCCCTCAGTTCACTACTAACCGTCAAAATAAAAGTCCGCTTTTTAACTCAAAGAAATTGACAGAAATTACGATTGTACGAAAATGTTGCCTACTTCTAAAATAACAATAATAATTTATAAAAACATTTAAGCAATATAATTTCCCCCTCATTTTAGTAAATCTCTGTTGTGCAGCCCTGTACGAAAGCATAAAAGGATACAAGTTATTTTCATTTGATTACATTTTAAGACATTAATTAAATTGTTAAAGCTTTATGCATTGATTTCATTACCAATATTCAGTAGTATATACAATATAGTATATTTGTATTATATCATAAAAATACAGAATCTAGAAAAAATAAGTCAAACCAGAATTTATGAATTAGTAATGATGAATATAAGTTGTTAAAGTAATATCTAATCAATGATTAAATTTACTTGATTGCTTTTGATTAATGAAATTTGAATAAGCACGTTT
Source organism: Ptychobarbus kaznakovi (assembly GCA_027422405.1). NCBI lineage: Eukaryota > Metazoa > Chordata > Actinopteri > Cypriniformes > Cyprinidae > Ptychobarbus > Ptychobarbus kaznakovi. Next base: position 15,141,702 of record CM049812.1, on the reverse strand, counting down.
CCAAAAAAAATTCAACCAAAAAAACCCTGTTTTGATTGTTTAATACCGTGTACCGTGAAACCGTGATATTTTCTGATTATCATACCATGAAAATCTCATAACATTACAACCCTATGTGTAAGGAACAAGGACGAAGACCTTTGTTGGATGCTTGTTAGTGATGTGCGCGGATGAGGTAAAACTTCACCCGAATCTGCAGCTTCAAATTAATTATCCACCCGCAAACCGTGGGCAGTTGGCCCACACCTATATTTTTGTCTGATTTAGATAACTGCACCCGACCTGCACCCGATCGTCACATTCAGGGTTCGTACAGACATAAAAAAAACAGACAAGTCATGGAATTTTAAAACAGCAATTTCCAAGCCTTTTGGAAAAGTCATGGAAATCTATTTCACAATCCCCTGTATCATAGAATTATTGTCATGAACCTGGTCAATGAACTTCCTTTAACTCCCCAACAGAGGTCACTCGCTCACAACATTGACTCTTGCACTACACTAACTGTTGCACTCCACCTCAGACTACAATTCCCATCATCAATTGCACTGATCACACACACAGCTGATTGCACTGATTACACAGCTGATTGCACTGATCACACACACCGCTGATTGCACTGATCACACAGCTAATTGCACTGATCACACACTCTACAAAACCATGGATTTCCTCTTCTTCTCTGCTGAGTATTGTTTAGCGTTTCAGCATTCTCCTAGTGTTAGCTACTTACCAAGCCTTTCCATGTTTGTTTTTGTGTTCAGCCTCCTGTATTGTCTGCGTTTTTCACTCTCCGAGTGTTAGCTGCTTTACGGAGCCATTCCTAGTTTCCGTTCCTTATTTTAGTTTAAGTCTAGTCTTTTCGTGTTGCTTGTTGTCTGTTCCTGACCTTCTGCCTTGTATATTGGATTAACCCTTTGCCTTGCTTTGGATTCTTGCCTTTTTGGACTCTGTTTGCTCCTGCTGGACCATTGCTTGTGTACCTGGATTACCCCTCTTGTCAAGCCCTCTGGATATTGTTCGCGATCGAAGACCACGCCCGTTTACTTGAGTACTCATCCGCCTTGCCCTCAATATACCTGTTTGCCATTTATTGGACCCTGCCTGTGTTTTTGACCATGTTTATTAATAAAAGCTTGCACATGGATCCACATGCCTCACGTCTTGTTCGCCCCGTTACAATTATGTTTAATTGTGTCCTGAATTTCAGTGGGGTATTGCGCATATATCGCATTACTCATTCCCGCAGCTTTCAACTTTAAAATGAGGGATTTGGCAAACTATCCAATATGTTATGGTTTGCCAGAGATCGGTTTCTATTTCAACGTGTTTTTGCAGTGTTGAGCATTGTATACAATCTCTGACATAGCTGTTGATTTTTTTATTTATTTTTTTTACCTACCAACAAATCTGAGGCGTTTGAAATAGAATCAACTTACCATTTAAATTGCGTAAAGTTTTTGTTCAGGTGTTCTGTACGTATAACCTCATTGTGTGTAGACGCGATGTAAATAAGAGATTCACTGTGCAGTGTAGAGAACTTCATTAATTATAGCGTAAGTTTGTGAGATCACAATGAATGACAGCCTTTTAGTGATTAGAAAGGGAGCCGTGCTGGCAAATGAGCAATTTTTCCAAAATTATTTATTTTTATTTTCATATTCTCCATTAAAATACTTTCAAAATGATATATGATTTGTTGGCATCGGACAAAAAATGACTGAGCAAATTATGAGTTTGAAGGCGATCGAGTCAGCAGAGTTGATTCTGAGAAATATCGAGTTTAAGTTTTCTAAAGATTCCAAAGAATAATCATCAAGCAACGTTGCATATTTTCTTCCTATTCTTTTCTTTGAAATAATTACTATATTATTGTTAATATAGCTATTTTTATTTTATCGTTGTTATTAAAAACAAGAACAAAAATGCAAATAAACAGTAATTTAATCAAGAGTAACGAGTGATTCCTTTTCTTTTAATGTTTGATTAGCATTGAGACAGCCCGTTTCCACCACTGAATAATATAAAAAAGGTTATTGCAACTTTTTATCTCACAATTCTGACTTTTTTTTACAGAATCGTGAGATACAGTATAAACTCGCAATTCTCGCCGAGAGACTTATATGTTCTCAGAATTGCGAGTTTATCTCACAATTATTACTTGCTACTTTTTAACTCGCAATTGCAAGTTTATTTCTCATAATTCTGAGAAAAAAGTAATTGCTAGAAAAAGTCATAATTGCGAGATATAAACTAGTAATTCTGAGAAAAAAAAGTCAGAATTGTGAGTTTATATTGACTTTATGTCTCGCAATTGCGAGTTTCTATTACGCAATTATGATAAAAAAATTCAGAATTGTGAGAATTTTTTATTTTTTAATCAGTGGCGGAAATGGGCTTCCATACATTACCTAATGCACAAATTAAATATAATGTTACACATCAGACTTTATCCCAACCATTAACTAAACTTTCATTTAAGACAATATTATGCATGTGTGAATCTTGCCGAGCCATATTTCACAATAATATACTTTATAGGGAGATTGCACACTCTCGGAAAGGCATGTCTTATGCACGCGCTTTGAGAATGTCAGTCAGCGGTGCAATACTTTTGTTTTCATCAGCATGGGTTTAAAAATCACATTTCTCTGGTTTGGACTCATGTCATGGAGAAGTCAATATAAATATTCACAATGCTGGAATGCTGTACTTTGCAACAATAGACATACTCATTTTAGATATATAAAGTTCATTTTAGATATATAATTACTATTTGGAGCATTGGGATCGCTAGAAGAGGATTTAATTAATTCAATTTTGTGAAAACCTTACATTTGACCAAAACTGAAATGTTTCACTTTTTTTTTGTCTGTAACTAAATAGCCTAATGTTTTGTTGAATAACTTTAATATGTTAATTTACACTTTATTCGATTTCTATAGCCTATTTAGAAAATGTAGTTAATATTGTGGAAACGTTTTTCTAATCAAAATATAAATTATTTGAATATAATCAATGTGAATATAGCCATTTAATGTATTGACTCATCCTACTATTATAATCATGTGATTGCCTGCGTGTATAGAAATCTGAATGAGAAGTGCAGACATAAGGAGAAGCTGCTTGTCATGTTTTTTCCTTTAGGCAATGTATATAATGGGACCCTTGTTTTCACAGAACATAAAATTAAGGTCTCCTGACTGTCTCCTGACTGCATCGTGATCCCATAACAAACATGTATACAATGTATTGAACACGCCTAGAAAAATAACTGTATATAATAGAATGCAGAAAATCAGTCTGGAGATTTTATCTGCAGAGTTTTTCTTGGCCTTATTGTCCAATGATAATAAAGTCTATATTCTGACAACAAAACCCCAAGACTTCAAGAGTGATTCTTCAGAGAAAAGGCGAAACCACCACATTTGGCATCACGAACAGGATTGGAAAGGAGCAGCAGGGTGGACGACCACTTTGGACAGACTTTGACAACAGCACAAATTGTGGCCACTACAGATACAGGTAAGCAGTTTTTGCTTATATAATTAATTTGTGCTGTTTGCTGGTCTGTCTTAGTGGTAAGGACACTTAAAATTGCTCTTCCAAATTTAAAGAACAAAAAGAAAAAGATAAAAGGGGGTTTTGATGCCAGAATAACTAATTGCATACAATGATCTGTGTTTAATGTTAAGTGGGCCTTGACGGATAACATTAAACGTGAAGCAGATATAGTATAGGAAAGCGCATACAATGATCTGTGTTTAATGTTAAGTGGGCCTTGATGGATAACATTAAACATGAAGCAGATATAGTATAGGAAAGCGCATACAATGATCTGTGTTCAATGTTAAGTTGGCCTTGATGGATAACATTAAACGTGAAGCAGATATAATATAGGCAAGCGCATACAATGATCTCTGTTTAATGTTAAGTGGGCCTTGATGGATAACATTAAACGTGGCAGATAAAGTATAGGAAAGTGCACAAAGTCCTATGGATACCACTCCGTTTATTTAAAAAATACAAATAAATAAGGTTACAGAGGTCTGTACGGAGAGGCAAGAATACGTTCAATGTCCTGCGGCTACTGCTCTGTTTATTTAAAAAATATATATAAAAAAAAATAAGGTTACAGAGGTCTGCACGGGTAGGCAAAAATTCCTGCAGGGTGCTTTTTACTGTGTTGAGGAAGTGTATCAGTGAAAAAGCAGGATAACTGACAGGTCACTCAGGAAGTGAGTGTAGTGTAGTCTGTTTTAATGTCTGTGTCAGTGTCTGTGTGAATGACTGTGTTTGTATGAGAAGATAAATAAATTCTGTATCAGGTGGGCAAGGCCTCCGCGCCCCTCCTGGATCGTCCCTTTAGTGGGGCCTGGCAGAGGCGACGTAGGTGTTGCCCACCTGAGAGGGATGAATGAGTGAATGAGCCTTATACAAACCCGATTCCAAAAAAGTTGGGACACTGTACAAATTGTGAATAAAAACAGAATGCAATGATGTGGAAGTTTCAAATTTCAATATTTTATTCAGAATACAACATAGATGACATTTCAAATGTTTAAACTGAGAAAATGTATAATTTTAAGGAAAAATAAGTTGATTTTAATTCATGGCATCAACACATCTCAAAAAAAGTTGGGACAAAGCCATGTTTACCACTGTGTGGCATCCCCTCTTCTTTTTATAACAGTCTTCAAACGTCTGGGGACTGAGGAGACAAGTTGCTCAAGTTTAGGAATAGGAATGTTGTCCCATTCTTGTCTAATACAGGCTTCTAGTTGCTCAACTGTCTTAGGTCTTCTTTGTCGCATCTTCCTCTTTATGATGCGCCAAATGTTTTCTATGGGTGAAAGATCTGGACTGCAGGCTGGCCATTTCAGTACCCGGATCCTTCTTCTACGCAGCCATGATGTTGTAATTGATGCAGTATGTGGTCTGGCACTGTCATGTTGGAAAATGCAAGGTCTTCCCTGAAAGAGACGACGTCTGGATGGGAGCATATGTTGTTCTAGAACTTGGATATACCTTTCAGCATTGATGGTGCCTTTCCAGATGTGTAAGCTGCCCATGCCACACGCACTCATGCAACCCCATACCATCAGAGATGCAGGCTTCTGAACTGAGCGCTGATAACAACTTGGGTTGTCCTTTCCTCTTTAGTCCGGATGACATGGCGTCCCAGTTTTCCAAAAAGAACTTCAAATTTTGATTCGCCTGACCACAAAACAGTTTTCCCACTTTGCACAGTCCATTTTAAATGACCTTGGCCAGAGAAAACGCCTGCGCTTCTGGATCATGTTTAGTATGCTTCTTTTTTGACCTATAGAGTTTTAGCCGCAAACGGCGAATGGCACGGTGTATTTGTTTCACCGACAATGTTTTCTGGAAGTATTCCTGAGCCTTGTGATTTCCATTACAGTTTTTCCTGTATGTGATGCAGTGCCGTCTAAGGGCCCAAAATCACAGGCATCCAGTATGGTTTTCCGGCCTTGACCTTACGCACGAGATTGTTCCAGATTCTCTGAATCTTTGGATGATTTATGCACTGTAATTTATAACTTCAACTCTTTGCAATTTTTCTCTGAGAAATATACTAGTTTTCGCTGCAGCATTGGGGTAATTTGATCCTCTTCCCATCTTGACTTCTGAGAGACACTTCTGAGAGGCTCTTTTATGCCCAATATGTTGCCAATTGACTAATAAGTTGCAAATTGTCTCCAGCTGTTCCTTATATGTACATTAACTTTTCCGCCTCTTATTGTTACCTGTCCCAACTTTTTTGGAATGTGTAGCTCATAAATCCAAATGAATATTTGGCATGACATTTCAAAAGTACTCACTTTCAACATTTGATATTTATCTATATTCTATTGTGAATAAAATATAATCTTATGGAGTTGTAATTTTTGCTTCTTTTTTATTCACAATGTACAGTGTACCAACTTTTTTGAATCGGTTTGTTCTTATCGCGTCCCATGTCAGTGTCGGCGCTTGCTTGCCATTTATTGTGATTACAGGAAATTGTGTTCAGCTGAATTGGAGTAGATTTTGTTAGATGGTATAAAAAGCTTATTAATAAAGAATGAGGCAGAAGTGAGTAAAGCCTCCTCGTGAGAAGCCAAGAGTGTAAACCATCGACTCTACTGTGCGACCGGGCAGACAGGCAAGGGATATAAGTATCGCTTTTTAATAAATGTTACTTGTTTCATTCTGTTTAGTTTTTAAACCAATTCTTACTATGTGTTAGTTGTTGTTTGTTAGATGTGTTTTTGACAGTGTTCTTTTTTTGAGATTACTGATAAACTGCCGTTTGATTTATCTATTTTAATTTTACAGAAATTAATGAGATGTCTTTATAGTTTTACTTTAGTTTTAGTTAATACAGTGTATTATTTTTAACATAACTTCAACATACTGCATGGAAATAAATACCATAATATATATATATTATATATGGGTGTTTGAGTGTCATGTTAGATCATTTTTAACTCATATTGGTTTTTTATATTTTGAAAAATTTTGTAGCTTTATTTTTGTTTTCATTTAAATGTTAGTTTTTAATGTTGTTGTATGCATTTGTCATTTTATTTAATTTCTCAATTTTCTTAAATGTGTGTGATATATATATTTTAAGACTGTAACTTATAGTTTTAGTTACTTTGTCTTATGTGTAAGTGCTTTGGATAAAAGCGTCTGCAAAATGACTAAAAAGTCAAAGTAAAAGTAAAAAAGTAAATAAATAGGACAAAGATAAAGAATGAGCCTGTGAATAGGGACTTGATGGAGTGAATGTGTTTCAATAAAATTGAATCAAGATCTTTTATAGCTTTACATATTTTAGAGGTCTATGTGATAAGAGAAGGTAAACATTTCTGAGATCAAAGCAGCAGAAGTGAGAATATAGTATTAAGTTAAAATAAAGTATATTGAAAAACTTTTAAGGACAGACAAAATAATAAAAAAATAAAGAAATAAAAGAAATATAAAAAATATTAGTAGTTTTGGATATGATGATTATAAAGTTGAGACTATTAATGCATACAGAAAGTGTACATGTATCAGACAGAATAAAACAAATACAATTAGGTTAAAGAGGCAATTCACAAGATAAAGACTAAAAAAAGGAGAACATAGTTGAAATAGTTAAATTAAGGTGCGTGTGTCGTGCGTGCGTGCGTGCGTGCGTGCGTGCAGTATACAACATATATATATATATATATTGAGTATTAAATATAAGTGAAAAAAAAAAAATATATATATATATTGAGTATTAAATATTGTATTATAAGATTATAGGAAAAGGTATGGTAGCCACTCCGGTGGAAATATTAGGATTAAAATATCCATTGTGTAAAGGCCTAATAGACAAGATCTCAAACAAATGGCAGCAGAGAACTAAAAATGAAAAATGGCCAGAGGAAGGGACATTTGATGTAGCACTGTGTGAGGAAATGGAAACTGATAAAAAAAATCATAAAATTAAAGGCAACAGTAAAAAACCAAAAGGAAAAAGGAGAAGGAAGTGCTGAAATTATGAAAGCAAACTATGAAGGGAAAACAGGAAATGAGGGAATGGTAGAGCAAATGAGGAGAGGAGATAAGGATATTGAAGCACAGGCAGAGGCTTTTGAAGCAAAAATAGGAAGACAAATTAAAGAAACAGAAAAGTTCATTGAAGATGCAAGTAGGATGGTGAGAGATAGAAGTAAACTATTAGAAAGCAGAGAGGAAGTGAGTGAATGGGAGGAGTCATCATTTGATGAAGGAACATGGGAACAAGGAAGAGAAAAAGGAAGACTTAGAGCAATGGCTGCACAACTCCCAATTTTAATTAAGGGTACACAGGGACAGTATGTCCCATGGGCCTCACAGGACCTTGAGGGCTTGTCACTCGCCTCCCAGATATCCATGAGGGGGCTGGAAAATGGATTAAGGTGTTTGAAGAAGAAACTATGGGCAAACTTTTAGCTGTGGGGGACATTAAAGCACTTTTGGCAAAGACTATAGGAGGGGCAAAGATTAAGAAAATTCTTCAAGTATCCAATGTGGAAAGAGCTGTGGACTCTCACTATATGGATGGAACTGTGTTTGATGCAATCCGTCCAGCAGTGTGGCAGGCACTGCGTGGTGAGTACCCGATCAGACTGAACCCTAAATCATTACAGGGAGAACAGCTGGGGGAAACAGAAAATCCAACCAAATATGTCCAGAGACAGCTGACAAGATGGAAACAAGAAACTGAAGGGAATCCAGAAGGAGACTCATTAATGGCAACATTGTTTATAAATGCTGTGATTGATGCCATTCCTCAAGTTGTAAAGAGCAGGCTGGAGGATGTGGTTAGCTTAAACTCTAAAACACACAAAGAGTTCCATGACCATGTGTCTCATGTATTGGAGCAACACAGAAATACTGAAAAGAAACTCAAGAGCCAAGAAAAAGAGCTACAGAAAAAGATAACTTAATTACAACTTGAAGAGCTGACAAAAAAGAACAAGAAACAGATTCAAGCTCCAATAAAGAAAGAAGAATCAGAACAAATGACATTGATGTCTCCAGTAAATGCTCCTCCACCAGCTATTCAGCCAAGCCCACTCGCAACTGTCCCACAAATCCATGGTTACAGCCACCTCAGGGGGGAACGGGGGAGAGTTGGCAGCAGCCCACCCAAGGTCCATCACAGGGCCCAGTAAACCCTTGGGGAGGTCCAAATCAATGATATTAGGGTTGCCCAGAGAATCCTACATGGGAGAGTCAGCTTCCAATTTTAACAACTAAAGCAGATCAAGAACCTATTCTGCAAATTGAAATAGAGGGAAAGACCACACCTATGATGGTAGACACAGGAGCTGTTTATACTTGTGTAAATTCAAATTATGCCTCACATCTCCCCTTGTCTGGAAAATTCGCAACGACAATAGGATTCTCGGGACAAATGCAGCTAATCCCAATGACAGCTCCAGTGTGTCTACAAACGAAAAATAAAAGTTTAACAATGCCCATTCTTGTGAGTCAAATCAGACTCCTGTTAATTTTTTAGGAAGAGATGTTTTATGTAAAATGGGGTTACAAATTTGGTGTTCTGCAGATGGAGTGTATATAGACTATGGGAATAAAAACTCAAATTATGGTTTTGGAGCCAAAAGCAAATGTTTATTGGATGGGACAGATATAATCGGATGTGAGAAAGACAATTAATAAATGGGGAAAGTTTATTGAAGCACAGATTCCAGAAGCACAGTTACCAAGATTAGAATTTCATTTCACCATAATATATGATCTCGAAAAGAGATGAAAAATGGAAAAGAAACAGCAGGAAGAAATTTAAGGACAAAAAATTGAAATAATTTCACTGCACATTATAATAGTAAAACAGGGAGCAGCTTAAGTATACCTGAATGTGAATTTGTGGAAAAAAATGGTTTAATGTAACAGATTCTGTGCCACATGTGCCATTATATGTAGAAAAAATTGGAAGCAAAAGATGTTTAGCATATGCCCATGGTTTATGTCATTTATTTGGAGCAGTATGGAAACATAGGTTTCAAAAAGAGTGATGGGACTCCCATACAACATTCTGAACAAATATGTCAATTCATTTATGCTATGATGCTACCAAAAAGACTAGCGATAATCAAGTGTCAGGCTCATAAAAAAGGAAATTATTTTGTCATTAAAGGGAACAATTCAGCAGATTTAGAAGCTAAAAACGTCTCAGCATATCAGATAGCAGTATTAGCACATGTAGTACTCATAGAACCTCAACCTCAACACTCAATGTGGCAACAAAGGGGATCCAAAAAAGACAAATGCGCATGGTTTTGACCATTGTGCAAGGTGGGAAGGGATACGGAAAATTAAACAGCAAGGATATTGGTTTGCTTATTTACATGCAATGGTAGAGCAACGGTAGATGAATATCTGGCCACATGTGAAGTTTGTACCAAAAACAATGTGAGGAAAGGAATAATGACACCAATAGGCCATATACCAGAATCAGAAGGGTTGTAGAGAAATTGAATGGAACCATCAAGGCCAAACTAAACAAAATATGTGAAAGTACTAAACTTAACTGGATTGACGCATTACCTCTTGCACTAATGAGTTATCGCATGCAAACTAACAGAAACACGCATTTAACACCGCATGAAATGCTTACGGGTCGACCCATGCCTGTACCATATTGTAGAGGTCACTACGAGGGACCTCCTCTAGAGCAATTACAAATGAAACTTCGATCTTATATGAGGAAACTAACTGTCATACATAAAGCTATCTATTTACAGGAAATAAGAAAAGAGCCCTGTGAGGAAACTGAGTATGAATATCCGATTGTTCCAGGAGATCAAGTATATCGGAGGGTATTTCGGAGGAAGTGGAATGAGCCCAGGAGAGAAGGACCCTATAAAGAGGACTGGCCGTATGCACCCAACTGGAAGTCACAACCATTGACATGTGATGGAGACTCTAGTACCTCAATTGAGGACGAAGAAGAAGTGTAAAGGTGAACCATACCCTGGGTGTAAGTGCTAGCCTAACCTCTGCCCAAGGGTGGCCCTCTACGATGCACAAAGTGTCTGGGCTGAAGATCAACTATGCTATTTTTTGTGTGATGTTACATTTATTATGTTTTAATGTTTACTTCTATTATGTTCTACATAACTGTGACAACCACAGGCATGCGCTGAACCAATTGCACGCTCATGCTTATAACATTATTTTATTTTAAAATAAGGAATTAGGGAGACAGGATCTTTTACTCCTTCCTAGTCAAGGGTGGGAGAAGTTTGGTCCTGATGCTCCGCCAAAGTGCTGTTGCATAATCTGGTCATTGGTGATAAAATTGTGTGACTTCATGTGTCATTAGGTAGTGAATCATTTAGTCACTAGGTAGTGAAAACGGATGAGACTGAATTATGAAACTGCACTCTGGGTACAGACAAGTAAAGGTGAGACTTAGTAAGTCTCAAAGGGGGTAATGTGGAAAAGTTTTTTTCTAATCAAAATATAAATTATTTGAATATAATCAATGTGAATATAACCATTTAATTTATCGACTCATCCTACTATTATAATCATGTGATTGCCTGCGTGTATAGAAATCTGAATGAGAAGTGCAGACATAAGGAGAAGCTGCTTGTCGTGTTTTTTTCCTTTAGGCGATATATATAATGGGACCCTTGTTTTCACAGAACATAAAATTAATGCAGCACCCGCGGAAATAACCGTCATCCGCACATCACTAATGCCCGTGATCTTCTACAACACTGCATCACTCATCGGCATGATTCTGTCATTGACATTACTAAATGGGCCGAGGAACACTTCCAGAAACTACTGTCGGTAAACACAATCCAACATTGTCATTTGCAGATGCCAACTAAAGCTCTATCAAGCAAAAAGGAAGCCATATGTGAACATGTTCCAGAAGCGCCGTCGTGTCCTGTGAGCCAAGGCTCATTTCAAATTTACTGTTTCAAAGTGGAAAAGTGTTCTATGGTCAGACGAGTCCAAATTTGACATTCTCGTTGGAAATCACGAACGCTGTGTCCTCCAGGCTGAAGAGGAGGGAGACCGTCCGGCGTGTTATCAGTGTTCAGTTCAATAGCCAGTATCTCTGATGGTATGGGGGTGCATAAGTTCATACGGTATGGGCAGCTTGCATGTTTTGGAAGGCACTATGAATGCTGAAAGGTATATAAAGGTTTTAGAGCAACATATGCTCCCCTCCAGAAGACGTCTATTTCAGTGAAGGCCTTGTGTATTTCAGTGGGACAATTCAAAACCACATACTGCAGCTATTACAACAGCATGGCTTCGTAGTTGAAGAGCCGGGTGGTGATTTGGCCTGCCTGCAGTCCAAATCTTTCACCTATAGAGAACTTTGGTGTATCATTAAATTAAAAATACGTCAAAGACGACCAAGAACTCTTCAGCAGCTGGAAACCTACATCAGGCAAGAATGGGACCAAATTCCAACAACAAAACACCAGAAACTCATAAACTCGATGCCCAGACGTCTTCAAACTGTTTTGAAAAGAAGAGGACACCATGGTAAACATGCCCCAATCCCAGCTATTTTGAGATCTGTAGCAGGCATCACATTTGAAATGAGCTCATTTTGTGCATAACATTTTAAAAATTTCTCAGTTGAAACATTTGTTATCTTATCTATGTTCTATTGTGAATAAAATATTAGCTCATGTGATTCTAAATTCTTTTAGTTTTCATTTAAACGTCCCAACATTTCTGTAATTCGGGTTGTATATATATATATATATATATATATTGTAACACAGTTCGTAGATACGGGAAGAAGGAGATTGCCTTAATTAAAACTCAGTCCAGAGCATTCAGAACCTCATACTGGGCAGAAGGTTCCTCTTCCAACAGGACAATGACCAAACTCTTAACTTGGCTAGCAGGAAATACGAACTCTCGTGTCCCATACACCGCATGACTCTGAGTGTCTCTGTGAGCCAGAGTACTGTCTTAACAAACCAGCAGGAGGCAGTAATGTCATCTTTCACCTTTTATTCTGAATACAGAATAAGAACTTACACGGGCAAGGCCATATCGCCAAGTCCCTCCACTACACATTTATCTATGTGATGGTAACAGCCACACTTTTTATATAACAGGGCAGTAAATTAACCAAACACACCCGAACTGACTTTAACATAAACACACATAACATTGCTGATGCAAAAAAACAACCATTTTGCTTAAATAACGCATAAATCAACTCTAACCAAATACCCATAATGCACCCGGCTGCTAGCGCTGACTGCCGGGTCATTCCGATATGTTTTGTTTTGTTTTTATTGAAAAGAAGACCATGTTCTTGTTTCTTTATAAGAAGTGGTTTTATTTCATTTCATGCATTGGATGTTCAAACCTTAAAACCCCTTGACTGTCACTCACAGTTTTGAACATAGACATTATAGTGCACTATCCAAACTTTAATTTTTATAATTCATGAACGAAAACATTTTGTAACATGATTTTGATGTACCATTTCCATGGTAATGCAATGTCCGATTTTAAAATGGGTTTCAAAGGATGAATTGTGAGATTTTAAGTTTTCAATTGATATATAATTTCTTATGATTTCTAAAGCGTGATAGGGAAAAAAGAAACTAAAAAACAGTCTGTGACAAAGGTCAGAAATCCTGTTATGATGTAGATTTTTCAGGTGCACTCTTGTCATAAATTAATCTTTTAATTTTGCTACATAATGTTTGTACAAAAAAGTGGTAAAATCTCTATTTAGGAGTCTTAGACCTTTCCAACGATATATAGTTTGTCATGATTATACTAGGATTTAATTGTAAAATAGTGAAGTAAACTTAGGCGTCCCACAGAGGGGATGGGTGACAGTTATTAATATCCTTAATATTAACTATTTAGCTAGATGCTAATATGAATGCAATTAATTAACTACAATTGAACTAAACCTGATAAATTTTAGTTGACTAAATCTACTGTATATTTAGTCAAATAAAATCTTATGATATTCAGTTGAATAAAATTTAAATGAACCAATTAAATTCAGATGACTAATTTATGACTAAAACTAAATATCACAATAGAGCATACATTGTAAAATAAATGTATAGCAAAAATAAAGGTTATTTTGTGTCTTAATAAATTAGTCAGTAAGAAAAAATTGTCCTCTTACGGGCTAGTAATATTAGCTACCTAACAAACATACACTATATTTCCAAAAGTATTGGGTCACCCCCTTCTAATGAAAGGTTTGACTACTTTAGTAATATCCATGAGTACACATCTTAATGTTTAAGCATATAATGATATTCTAGGGAATTGTGTGCTTCTAATTTTATAGCAACACTTTGGACAGGACCCTTTTCTATTCTAACATTACAGTGCCTCTGTGTATAAGGCAAGGATCAAAGAGAAATGATGATTCAGTCAGTGTGGACGAACTTGACTGGTCTGCAAAAAGCCAAGTCCTAATCCCAGCTGAACACCTCTGGTGTGAATTTAAGTGAAGACCTTCAGCCAAAAACTCATCACCAAACACCAATGACTTATACATTCATTACATGGACAAAATGACTGGGACACCCGCTTTCTTTAGAAGAGAAAAAGGCACTTCCATACTGTGGCAACAAAGATGGAAACATAATTAATGTACTTAAAACTGTGTGTCATTGATTCAGTCCAAGTCGTCAAAAACATTGTTAAAACTTACATAAAATAAAATAAATAACACATTTTAACAGTTTATTCTTATTTTATTTTTTATTTATTTATTTAATTTGTTTATTTGTTTTGATTTATTTATTTATTTATTTTGGTGGGGGGGGGGTCTCTTGGTGGGCGGGTGATAAGATAACTGTCAACAATAACATTATTTCAGGTAGGAGAATCCTTTGGGATTATTACAGCAGCACCTTTGAACCACGTATTTAAGGTGAGGGCAAGTAAATGTTTCTTCAGAAAAGTACATGTTATACTTTTTGATCAGTTAAGGTTTATATTACTTTGAAAATAACTATTCTGTTCCAGACGACCTGACATCCACGTAACAATAAATCAATTACACTCATAATAGTGGAACACTTCTAGAGTAAGTGTATAATATTGTATTTGATAGCTACCAGTGTATGGGATCTTTGTTTTATTTAGTTTACTATTTTGTTTATTTATGTTCGAGTTGAAATGCTATTCATGAAATGCTAGGTCTGGTTGTTTCTCTCCTCAGGTTTTATGAAGAGCTGACAATGGACAACCTAACCTTTAGACACAGCGTTCTCCTACTGGAGGGAATGAAAGTCACACCTCAATCTTCCTATCCAGTTTTCATCCTGCTTCTGTTGGCTTATGTTTTTACAATGATATCCAACATTGGACTTATAGTTCTGATCTCAACAGAGAAGAATCTACATAATCCTATGCACTTCCTGTTCTGTAACTTGCCGTTGAATGATATATTAGGGACTACTGTAATTTTGCCACGTTTAATGCAATACATTTTACTGGAAACCTCAGAGCGCTATATCACATATGTGGAGTGTGTTATTCAAGCATATTTTGTACATGTATTCATAGCTGCATGTCACTATGTGCTGATAATCATGGCCTTTGACAGATACGTGGCTATATGTAATCCACTTAGATATTCATATATAATGACCAATAAGATGGTGATTAAACTATCAGCATCAGCCTGGGGGCTGGCAATACTTTTGGTGACAGTCATGTTAGGACTCACTGTCTCACTGCAGATCTAAAGTTGAAAACCCTTTCTGTGATAATGCCTCACTGTTTAAACTGTCTTGTGAAAGTGTGGTCATAAATAACGTGTATGGAATTATTTATACTGTGGCCGTACTCTGCTTTTCAGCAGTATCTATATTTTTAACATATGTCAAGATCGCTGCTGTATGTAAAAGTAGCAAAATCAAGCACTGAACAGCAAAGCTGTGAAAACCTGCAGTACACATTTAGCTGTTTATTTAGTCATGTTTTTTTCTGGTGCTATCATGACGTTTCTCCATCGTTTTCCTGAATACTCTGACAGCAGGAAACTAGCCAGTATAATGTTTCACATTATACCACCAGGATTAAATCCCTTAGTATATGGTTTACAAACCAAAGAGATAAGACAAAAAAATGCTAAACTTTGGTGGAGATTTTTTTTTTATTCTTTGTAATTTCTTTGTAATTATCTTATAAGAATAGCATTTGAATTGGCGGGGATCTATTTTCTTTACTTTTTTGAAGTTTGGTTTTTCTATGTGTGATACTGCAAACTGTTCTAAAATTATTTGTTTATTTTTTCTTTTTGTACAGTTTTTTTTAATATGATGACTTATAGTTAATTTTCAATTGCTATTTTTCAATTGACTGATACAGTTAATTTTAAATTACTTCATTTAAATTTTCATTTACGTATGCAGATACATTTATGGAAACAGAAATATGTAAGCAAGACTATGAAAAAAAGCTATATTGATTCAGACCATCTTTGTTTGCCCTTACATTCCCCTTACATATGAATGTATGTATGTATATTTTTCTTCATATTATCGGCCTAAAGTGGTCTCAATATACTAGTGTAACATCTTCAAAAGTAGTATTCATGATGAAGCCTTTATTCAGCCTTTTACAGCAATGTATTGCAACATCTTTAATATCCTGCTTCAGGGACTTTGTATCTTCTGAATTTCTACATTGTTACAACTTTGTAATTGTTAATGGGAGAGCAATATCAATAACGTAGTAATTACATAAATGTTTCAAATGTAAAATGCTGGAAAGATCATTGCAAACAAAAACATGTTCATATTGGCTAAAACTACACTATGTAACTTTTGGCCCTCTTACGGTCAAAAAATAAAACTGTATGCACCTTGCGGATGAATGTTGTTTTGGTTGTGCATGGTTTGCACTGCTGTGGGAGGAATTGTTACACAAGCAAAGCCATGTCCCTAATCTTCTAACTTTACAAAGCAATTTATGTAATTTATGCATTATACATAATTTACCTTGCCTAGAGAGAAAAGTAACACCTTCATCCTGGGGTTTCCCCTTCAGAGGGTCCGCAATGATAAAACCATAAAAAGAATCACACACCCCTATTCAATGAAAAGTGCAGCATATTTTTGTGGTATAGTCCTGTCTGACCCCTGACGCTTTTTTATATTCTTCGAATTATGTGCAGTGATCTGTTCACAGCACTGTCAGATGTACATTATGGGTCAATATTTGAACCTCTAAATTATTTCTTTACTTGTATATGCATTCATATATTTTTATATTTTTTTAACCTTATTAAATTTATACATGTTTTTTCTTTTGTCAAACCTGTGCATTTAATAATCAATGCATTCAATTAGAATAAGGCATAGGCAGGTACCATTCAAATTCAGTATCAACTAAATCCATCTTTGCCCTGCACTAGGAAATCACAAACTACTGAATAGGTACTTATTTGATAAGTAATTATTTTGTGACCCTTAAAAAGTATGTTCTATATACTATGAATGTGTCACAGTTTGTCTCCCTCTGCCTTGTGTTTCCCTGTCTTCATTATGTATAATTAGTCCCCAGCCCTGTGTTATTCATCGTTTAGTCTTCTCACCTGTGTTTTAGTAATTATCTTGTTTGCTCCTTCGTTTCCTTCCCTTTATAAGTCCTCAGTTCTCCGCTTGTCTTTGTCTTGGATTAATGTTAATGTTGTGTAAAGTTAATGTTGTTTAATGGTTTATGTGAGCTGATGCTAATTAAATACTCCTTTTGTTTACTCCTTCGTCTGGCGCCTTCTCTACAGCCACCAACCGTAACAGAATCCAAGACCTGATACAGAAGATCGGACCGTTCAACTAGATGGAGCGATTCCGCGGCACACGGCTCGCAATTGTTCGCCGTTCACGGGGAAATCCGCCGCCGCCCGCGACGATGAAGGTTCCGTCGCCCGCGGCGATGTTAATGCCGCCACCCACGGCGAAGAGGATGCCGCCGCCCGCGACGAAGATGGTTCCGTCGCCCGCGGCGATGATAATGCCGCCGCCCACGGCGATGATGATGCCGCCGCCCGCGACGATGAAGGTTCCGTCGCCCGCGGCGATGATAATGCCGCCGCCCACGGCGATGATGATGCCGCCGCCCGCGACGATGACGGTTCCGTCGCCCGCGGCGATGATAATCCCGCCGCCCACGGCGAAGATGGTTCCACCACCCGCGGCTTCTCCAGACCTGCCAAAGGCAGAGAGACACGTGCCTTTGGGGGTCCTGGTGGAGTATGATGGGATGCCGTGGATTCCTGTGCCTACACCTCGCCAGCGCCCTCCAGTGCCTGCTCCGAGACAGCGCCCTCCAGTGCCTGCTCCGAGACTGCGCCCTCCAGTGCCTGCTCCGAGACTGCGCCCTCCAGTGCCTGCTCCGAGACTGCGCCCTCCAGTGCCTGCTCCGAGACTGCGCCCTCCAGTGCCTGCTCCGAGACTGCGCCCTCCAGTGCCTGCTCCGAGACTGTGCCCTCCAGTGCCTGCTCCGAGACTGCGCCCTCCAGTGCCTGCTCCGAGACTGCGCCCTCCAGTGCCTGCTCCGAGACTGCGCCCTCCAGTGCCTGCTCCGAGACAGAGCTCACCCTGGCCTCCGCTGGTTCCGTCCAGCTCACCCTGGCCTCCGCTGGTTCCGTCCAGCTCACCCTGGCCTCCGCTGGTTCCGTCCAGCTCACCCTGGCCTCCGCTGGTCCGTCCAGCTCACCCTGGCCTCCGCTGGTTCCGTCCAGCTCACCCTGGCCTCCGCTGGTTCCGTCCAGCTCACCCTGGCCTCTGCTGGTTCCGTCCAGCTCACCCTGGCCTCCGCTGGTCCGTCCAGCTCACACTGGCCTCCGCTGGTCCGTCCAGCTCAC
Organism: Ptychobarbus kaznakovi; assembly: GCA_027422405.1. Taxonomy (NCBI): domain Eukaryota; kingdom Metazoa; phylum Chordata; class Actinopteri; order Cypriniformes; family Cyprinidae; genus Ptychobarbus; species Ptychobarbus kaznakovi. The sequence goes on along the minus strand of CM049812.1, from coordinate 15,123,314 downwards.
CTGTGCCTCCGCTGTCCCGTCCAGCTCACCTGTGCCTCCGCTGGTTCCGTCCAGCTCACCTGTGCCTCCGCTGGTTCCGTCCAGCTCACCCTGGCCTCCGCTGGTTCCGTCCAGCCCACCTGTGCCTCCGCTGGTCCCGTCCAGCCCACCTGTGCCTCCGCTGGTTCCGTCCAGCCCACCTGTGTCTCCGCTGGTTCCGTCCAGCCCACCTGTGTCTCCGCTGGTTCCGTCCAGCTCACCTGTGCCTCCGCTGGTTCCGTCCAGCTCACCTGTGCCTCCGCTGGTTCCGTCCAGCTCACCTGTGCCTCCGCTGGTTCCGTCCAGCTCACCTGTGCCTCCGCTGGTCCCATCCAGCTCACCTGTGCCTCCGCTGTCCCGTCCAGCTCACTGTGTTCTCCGCTGGTCCCGTCCCAGCTCACCTGTATCTCCGCTGGTTCCGTCCAGCCAGCCTGTGTCTCCGCTGGTTCCGTCCAGCCCACCTGTGTCTCCGCTGGCTCCGTCCAGCTCACCTGTGCCTCCGCTGGTCCCGTCCAGCTCACCTGTGCCGTCGCTGGTCCCGTGTCCAGCTCACCTGTTGCCTACGCTGGTCCCGTCAGGTCACCTGTGCCTCCGCTGGTCCCGTCCAGCTCACCTGTGCCTCCGGCTGCTCCGTCCAGCTCACCGTGCCTCCGTGGCTCCCGTCCAGCTCACCTGTGCCTCCGCTGGTCCCGTCCAGCTCACCTGTGACCTCCGTTGGTTTCCGTCCAGTCCTCCACCTGTGCCTCCGCTGGTTCCGTCCAGCTCCACCTGGTTGCTGGCTCTGCTGGTTCCGTCCAGTGGGCCCCGCTGGTGTCCTCCGCTGGCTCCGTCCGGCTCTGCTGGTGCCTCTGCTGGTTCCGTCGGCTCTCCGGTGCCCTCTGTGGTCCGTCCGCTCTTCAGAAGCCCCAGGCGTCCACACACTCCGCTGCGCCCCCAGGAGTCTGAGCCTTTCCAAGGACATTTTTTGGGTGGGGGCTACCCTCCAAGGCCGCCTGAATCCCCGTATCGCCTTGGCCGCCTGAAATCCCCGTCCGCCTTGGCCAACCCGAGGCTCCCGATCCGCCACGGCCACCCAAGGCTCCAGATCGCCCCCCATGGCCTCCGAGCCTCCAGATCCGCCATGGCCCCCCGAGTCTCCAGATCCGCCATGGCCCCCCGAGTCTCCGGATCCACCATGGCCGCCCAAGCTCCACGCTCCGCCATGGCCGCCCAAGCTCCACGCTCCGCCATGGCCGCCCAAGCTCCACGCTCCGCCATGGCCGCCCAAGCGCCCCGCTCCGCCATGGCTGCCCGAGTCCCCTGACCCGCCATGGCTCCCAGAGTGGGACACCGCCCTGGAGGCCACCTGCCCGGTCTCCAAGTCCCTCTAGGCCTCCAGAGCGCCCACCCCCCCTCCCCTTTCAATGCTATACGGCGCGGGACGCGCCTAGTGGAAGGGGGGGGGGTAATGTCACAGTTTGTCTCCCTCTGCCTTGTGTTTCCCTGTCTTCATTATGTATAATTAGTCCCCAGCCCTGTGTTATTCATCGTTTAGTCTTCTCACCTGTGTTTTAGTAATTATCTTGTTTGCTCCTTCGTTTCCTTCCCTTTATAAGTCCTCAGTTCTCCGCTTGTCTTTGTCTTGGATTAATGTTAATGTTGTGTAAAGTTAATGTTGTTTAATGGTTATGTGAGTGCTGCTAACTATAAATACTCCTTTTGTTTACTCCTTCGTCTGGCGCCTTCTCTACAGCCACCAACCGTAACAGAATGAGGGTAAGTATGAATATAAACTGGACATACTACATTGACCATGTCGTCATTATCATGTGACCTACCAGTGACAGTTGCATTGATTCACTGCCTTTCACAATAAACAGAGATATATATACATAGATGCCTAATTAGGGACTGTTTATATTAACCATTGTACATAAGCCGTCCACTATATTTGAACGGTCAAAACCATAAAACCAATATTATGGCCAAATCAGAACTCATTGTGGTCAGCAATGCTTGTTAAAGGGTTAGTTCACCCAAAGATGACAGTTAGATATTCATTTATCTTCGTTCATCAAAACTAAATTAACATATTTTTTGATGAAATACGAAAGCTTTGTGCAACACAACTACCATGTTCAAGGCCCAAAAAAGGTATAAAGGACATCGTTAAAAATAGTACATGTGACATCAGTGGTTCAACATTAATTTTATGGAGCTATGAGAATACTTTTTAATGCAGTCCACACACGTGTCGTGGTACTTTTGTGAACGCACATCAAAGACTGACACAGAAGAGAAGCAATTGCTGAGAAAAGTCGTCATTTTTGTTTTCTTTGTGCACACAAAATTATTCCCATACTTATGTGCAGGTCAGTGATGTGATCTGAGACTGTCTCGAACAGAATTCTGTGAAATTACCAAACCTGTTTCATATTATCACCACATGATCTTGTAGTGTGTTCGATACAACTACAAGGTGGAACAAATCCAGCCTATCACAGTGCAGATGGTATATACTATATACGGAAGCATCTTCTAATCACTTGCATGAACTTATGTGAACTTATGTTAAACTTTTTTCGCTGTTGGTCAGGAGTGCCTCGTTACCAAATGTCTCATAGATTGGGAACTTGGACACAATTATTTAAGCTGTGTTGTATGCATGCTGCAATGACAAGATAACAGCAGATGACACAAATATCTAAATAGAACAGAACAGAACTACATATCCCATAAATAATTCATTGGAATGCATAGGAAAATATATTTTCTTCTCTCTTTCCACGTTTGTTGAAAAGGGCTGCCAACTATACCAAAATAAGTATTGTCATTTATATTCAAAACACATCAATCATGTCTAGATTTTTACTTGTTTTTCACAATTCTAAATCAATGCATCTAGACAAATACATTTGTAATGTCTGTTATATGATGTTTTCTAGAGTGTCAGGGACAGGAACAGGGGCGGTTCTATATCACAGTAACTGGGGGGGGGGGGCACTTGTGCGTTTAGAGGGCACAATTTTTAAATTCATCTTAACCTTAAACATTATTCATTCAGTCATTTTAACCATCATGTATCACTGGAATATCTAAAAGTAATCTATGACCATTTCAACTAAATTAAATATTTCATCATGTTTCATTTATTTTTCAAATAATTTTGTACTGTAGTGTCAGGGGCACTCTTTATTTTTGAGCGGGCATGAGTGAAGGGGGGGGGGGGGGCTCTCATGCTTGTCATGTGACACACAGCAGCCACAATACCACTGTATAACTGATATAGGCTTATGCCCTACTGGAAAAAAAACCTAATAAAAATAAAATAAAACTATCACAGAAAATGTTAATGGTTTCCACTACAAATACCATTATAAACCATCAACTTTTAATGGTTTTCTGTAGTGTGTTTTGGGACATATTCCATTAGGATTTATTGGTTTTAACAAGCAACCAATTACCAGCAGAGACAAACAGGGTCCATTAAAGTTTCTAGTAAAACCAATACAAGTCCCATTATAACCAGTAAAACCATTACAAATTTTTTAATGGTGTCTATTGTTTTTTTTCAGCAGGGGTTTTATTTATTTATTTATTTGTATTAGATATATCCCTAAAATATATCATGAAATATTTTGATTCTCAAATATGTGTAAGTAAATGCATTTTGCACCTTTATATATTATGTTATTTGGTCTATAATGGGCGATAGGCAAAGTAGTCTAATACTGTAATCTATTAGCAATGCATAAAAGCCCATCTTTTTTTCTTAAGTACCAGATATGGGTGTCATGCCATAAAATAATCTTAATACGGCTGACTTGGTATTTAAAGTGAATTTAATAAAAACACTGTAAGTTAATTAGCCTAACACTTTCACTGTAGAAAAAGAGAGCAAAGAACGTTTACATTATCAAAGAACATTTTCACTTCAGTCCAGCGAGTTCAGTCCACTCTCAAAAACTGCCATAATATTCTCTAAAGCTGTTTACACTGTGAAATCTATATCTTTAACCTTAGTCAGAGAATTCAGTCAGCCAGCAAGCATGGTAACGAAACAGCATTGATTGGTCCTTGTGTTCATAAGCTGTTCCTGTGGCTCAGTGGTAGAGCATTGCGTTAGCAGCGCAAAGGTCGTGGGTTCAATTCTCAGGGAACACACATACAGACAATAAATGTATAACCTGAATACACTGTAAGTTGCATTGGATAAAAGTGTCTGCTAAATGCGTAAATGTAAATGAGCTCAACAGAATCTTATGTGATTGGTTATAATGCACAGTGCTTTAAAATGTGTCTCTGGATCTGTGCCAGTCAGCGAATGCAGATTGGAATTTAGCAGCTGGTGATGTTTTAATTTATATATATATATATATATATATATATATATATATTACAGGACAAACTGTGCATTTCACCCAAAATTGTTTTCTGTGATATGATTCCAAATGTAGGGGGGCCAAAGGGGGTGCCAAGCTTGTTGACAGGGGGGCATGTCATGGACAAAATGCCACTCCTCACATTGTCGATACAGACAAGGTTCACTACAAAGGAGTGATCATAAAAAATGTGCATACAAATATTAGGCCCACAATAAGGCCCCCTAAAAAGGGCCCAGTAACATGCCTGATATAAATCATCATTATGGGCTTAAGTGTATTTGACTAAAGATAAGATGGATTTTTGCACTCTCTCATTAATATAATTTTAAAAATAGAAACGTCATATGTAGCATTTACTTACATTTATTTATTTGAACAAAGTGTTGGACAGGAATATTCTGAATGCCATATGTGTATACAATCATATTCTATTCACAGTTCACAGGTTAGAAGCATGAAAAACTGTTTTACATACAATACAAAATATTAAAAATAATAATTATAGCAGTTCATTGGAATTTACTTTAAGAAGATCAAAAAAGCATTGTATATTAATAACCTAAATGTGCCATGACAATCCAGACACATCAGTCAGTGTATACATTTGTTCTTCCAACTACAGTGTTGTTTGTTGTTCAACTATCAACCAACTAATACAGTTCTTGGTCAAAAATAGGCTGAACAAGTGCTTAGAATGCTTTTAGATTGTTTATTTTTTTTGTACTGGTGATTTAATCTGGATGGTGTGTGTTTGGCAGTTTGTGGGGACAGAAGAGACTGATGCCACTCTCTAGATTCTGGGACATTCATGTTTTATGTTTATCATATTCTTCAGTATTTTGTTCCTCGTGTCTCTTTCCACAGTAAACATTTTTTGTGTTATTATTGCAGCAAATTGCTAATTAAAATAGAACATATTGTACTATATATGCCCAATTAGAATGAATTCAAAAATATTAATTATTTTTATTTTTACTTTTTTATTTTAACAACAAAATATTTAGGCCTAAATTTAAGGTGTATGTATTTTAATTGCATATAAACTTCCATCTATTTGGATTGCACAGTTTTAATGTAAATAAACGCGTAAACGTAATTTGATGCATATAAACAGCCATAAATAAACCAATAATAAGATTTATGTAATAGTACTACATTTAATGTGTTTTAAATACACAAAAACAGGTTATATATTCATCATTATTAAATCTTCAATCTCAAACATTGTTACTAATTTAGTCTTGCTTATTCCACAGCTAGCCATATATATAATGTGTATATACTTTCTAACTAAATAAATTGAATGCCTTTTACAATTAACAGATTTATACTGATTCTAAGCCACAGAAGGAACTGTTTTACTGTTGGTTTTCGAAGCAATAGAGCATCTACAAAATGCTCTCTTCATTGCATCTTGCAGTTCTTTATTCCTCAAGCTGTAAATTATGGGATTCAGCAGAGGTGTCAGCACAGAGTACAGTACAGCAATGACTATTCGAACATCTGGGTCAAATCTAGCTACCCGATATGAGATATAAACAAAGGAGGCTGAAATATACGAGATACTCACCACTATAAGGTGTGACACACAAGTGGCAGCAGCTTTGAGCTGCTGTGCCTTGCTCATTTTTCTCATAGCTTTGCCAATACAGATATACGAAATTAAGATGAGAAAGAACGTACTGAGAATTGCAATGAGGGCAACTGTTAGGGAAAAAATGCTATTCCTGGTGGTGTCAATACAGGCAAGGCTCAATACAGAAGAGTGATCGCAGAACATGTGCCTAACAATATTAGCCCCGCAATAAGGCAGCTGAGTAGCCCAAATAGTTGTAGGCAGCACTGTACAGGCCCCAAAACCCCAAGAAGCAAATATCAACAGAATACAGAGCTTTCTGGTCATGATAGCCGTGTACCGCAGGGGGTTACAAATTGCAACGTACCGGTCAAAAGCCATAACAGTCAACAAAGCACGCCCTGTCACTCCAATTGAGAGAAAAAAGTACATCTGAAAAAAGCATCCTGTCTTAGAAATGGTTTTGACCTCAGTCAGTAACACTGACAGCATTTTGGGAATGGTCACTGAAGTGTACACAATATCAGAAAAGGATAAATTATGAAGGAAAAAATACATTGGAGTGTTGAGCTTCGGGTCAGTTTTAACAAGGTATATGATCATGCCGTTTCCACTCAGAACAAAAACATAGACAGTGAAGAAGATGGGAAGCACATATCTGTCCTTCAGTCCATCGAGGATGAAATATTCCACAGGCCTGCTGGAGTTCATTGTGCTGATACGAAAGCATGTAGATCCTGACCTGGTCAAGAAAATATGTGTGAGAAATAACAGTAAAATAAAAGAAGTTGTTTATTGCTCAAGATTTATTCCACAATGTGCAATATAGAAGTGTCCATGCCAATAAAGAGCCTTTATATTAAAGACTTTACATTCCATATTATCATGTTATATATATAGCTAATAATACAATTATTATGCTTTAGATGTGCCAGAGGTTCAGATTATTTATTGCATAAAAAGGTGTTTACATATTAAAATGTCTGACAATTTCTGTAGAGAAATTCAACTAACCTTACAATAAAATATGAAGTAATACTAAGTCAGTAATATACATAATTATCATTCATTACACAATTAAATTCTGCAGTTTAGTTGAGTCAGAGGCAGCTGAGAGTCAGTAGGTTAGTTTTGTCACTCTGATGTCTTCCTATGCAGCAAACATTAAACATAGAACGGGGCTTTAAATGCAGTAACTTTCTAGAAGGAAAAAAAGTATGGTGTTTTTTTAAACATTTTAATTGGCCACTAATCCACTATCTATGCCTAGATGATGTTGTGCATTCTATATCCTTGGCAACATCTCTCATGGTGCATCATTAAAAGTAGCAACTAATATAATCTAATATATATTTATTTGTATGTTTGTTTGTATTATTATCTGCTATCACTTTGAACATTTGTACCTTAGCCTATATATGTATATATATATATATATACACACACACATTAAATATATGGTGGAAACCAATGTTTTGAAACCTTTTGTAAAATCTTCCATTCTTGCTTTAACATGCTTTAATATTATTTTCTAAGGTTACATGAAAACCCTGAAAAAAAATGTTGTAAATAATAAATTAAAAATAAAATATAATTAAAAAAAAAGCTAAGTAATCTTTTCAATTTTTTATTTATTTTTTATTTATTTGTTTATGAATTAAGTAATACAGGTATATTTTTCAGAGTCTATTTACATATAAATGAAGTTTCGCATTGCATAAGATATTAAAGTGGGACATTCAAATTCAGGCCCAATTTATATCTTGATCTAGTCCTTTTATTTTTAGTGTGGCAGATGTAAATGATAATGACAAGTTTGATATTTACTATGACTCTAGCTTCATCTAGTGTTGAAGAAGGAAAGTAACAACTGGAAACATTACATTAACAAGGTGGAGACATTCAATATATTCAACACACTAAATTAATGTGTGCAGGCTTTGAAAAAAATATGAGGCCAAAATAGGTTGTTATAAAGTACTTCACACGTGATTTCAGGCTGAGGAACATTCTGATTAAAAGCCATTTTAACTAGCATGATTAAACATCATGAGATAATTAGCTGTAATTAATGTCTTGCAGTTGAATAATTACATTTAAATCTATCCACTGCAATTTAATGTTAATTTGATGGCAATGCTACCACAGCATTTGGAGAATGGCATACTGCTGAACCTGAAAGAAAGAGCTATTGAACAATAAATGTGAGCCGTAATTTATACTTCACCCCAGATTTGGCCTTTTGAGTGGCATATTGTAAATACACCTGTCAGTTTGACTAAGGTCGTAGAGGGACCGCTAAGGGAAGCAGGCATTCGCATTCTCAACTACCTCAACGACTGGCTCATCCTGGCCCAGTCTCGAGCACTGTTGTGCGAACACAGGGTACGGTGCTCAGTCACCTCAGCCGGTTGGGGCTTCAGGTCAACTGGGAAAAGAGCAAACTCTCCCCTACGCAGAGGATCTCTTTTCTCGGCATGGAGTTGGACTCGGTCAACCTCACAGCACGTCTCTCAATAGAGCGTGCTCAGTCAATGCTGAGATGCCTGGAGTCTTTCCAGCGCAAGAGGGCGGTTCCACTGAAACACTTTCAGAGGCTCCTGGGGCATATGGCATCCACAGCCGCTGTCACGCCGCTCGGATTGCTTCATATGAGACCGCTTCAGCGTTGGCTTCACGACCGGGTCCCGAGATGGGCATGGCGCCACGGCACGTACCGGGTCTCAGTCACCCCATCCTGCCGCCACACCTTCAGCCCATGGTCGGACCTTGCTTTTCTTCGGGCAGGAGTTCCCCTAGAGCAAGTATCCAGGCATGTTGTTGTTTCGACAGATGCCTCTACCACGGGCTGGGGGGCCATGTGCAACGGGCATGCAGCTGCAGGGCTCTGGACAGGGCCCCAGCTGCAGTGGCATATCAATTGCCTCAAGTTACTGGCAGTATGCTCTGCTCTGCGCCGCTTCAAAACGCTGCTACACGAGAAGCATGTACTGGTCCGTACGGACAACACTGCGACCGTTGCGTACATCAACCACCAAGGCGGTCTACGCTCCCGTCGCATGTCGCAACTCGCCCGCCATCTCCTCCTTTGGAGTCAGAAGCATCTGAGGTCGCTTCGCTCCGTTCATGTCCCAGGCGAGCGCAATCGTGCAGCCGACGAGCTCTCACGTCAGCCCGCCCTTCCGGGAGAATGGCGACTCCACCCCGAGGTACTCCAGCTGATTTGGAGACGCTTAGGGGATGCCCAGGTAGACCTGTTTGCCTCCCCGGACACGTCCCACTGCCAGCTGTTTTTCTCCCTGTCCGAGGGGACCCTCGGTACAGACGCGCTGGCATACAGCTGGCCACGGGGCCTACGCAAATATGCGTTTCCCCCAGTGAGCCTTCTCGCACAGACCCTGTGCAAGGTCAGGGAGGACGAGGAGCAAGTCCTTTTGGTGGCGCCTTACTGGCCCAATCGGACTTGGTTCCCAGAACTGATGCTCCTCGCGACAGCCCCTCCTTGGCAAATTCCTCTGAGGAGGGATCTCCTTTCTCAGAGAGGGGGCACCCTCTGGCACCCACGTCCAGACTTGTGGAATCTCCACGCATGGTCCCTGGATGGGACGCGGAGGTTCTAGGTGGGCTACCTCCAGCGGTAGTAAACACTATCACTTCTGCTAGGGCCCTGTCTACAAGACACGCTTACAGGCTGAAGTGGAACCTGTTCGTCGATTGGTGTTCTCCCCGCCGGTGTGTAGTGATTCCTCTTTGGGTGATCCCACATGTGTATTCTTCCACGGTACGGAAGCCTGTGTCTTTCCCTGGCAGAGACCTTCTGCCCTCTCTGCTGTGTAGCTATCTCACCCCAAGCTGGCTGAGTCTACCTCAGAGACTCCCATATGTAGTACTGCCCTTGGCCAGTCCATATGTGTAATCTCCACATGGTACCTCGTTACGCAGGATGTGGCTCCGTAGCGTCCCCCTACTTGAAGTACGCTTTCCCAGTGTTATCCTACCCACTGTACGGAACAGCAGTGGCTGTCATCTCTGCCTAAGCCCTGTCCTATCTTCCATCCCAATTGGTGTGGGGGGAATTGCTGGCTTCTGCAGGGCACTGGAGGGGGGTCAGCAATAGTGGCGTTTTCCAAGGGATCCCGTTAGTCAGTCACACTGACATTACGTCGAGCGGGACTGACTGATAGGGAACATCTCGATTACTTGTGTAACCCTCGTTTCCTGAAGGAGGGAACGGAGACGTAACGTCCCGTCGCCATAGTTGCTGTACCACCGCTGTACGGCCGGGGCACACAGTCTCGGCTCCTCAGCGAAAAACTGTTGTGCATTTGCACGCGCTCTCCTTTTATACCCGCACCACGGGGCGGAGTTCGCGTGGCGAAACACGCACGCCAACTGTCATTGAACTGTCACTAAAACACATTAGTTTGATGCTAAAATAAGCTAGTATATTAAGCTAAAATGTTTATTTATATACATTAATTATTAGTAATAATTGGATTGACCTTACAATAAATCTCACTTCTATCAAAATAACAAAAATGTTTAAGTGAAAATAAATTCTGCATTAATACACAGCCGATCATGTCTAGTCTAGGCCTATATAAACGCTGTTTATTGCATTCGGCTGAGTTTGAGAATAGCAGAGATGTATTATGTTAATTACTGCCTCATTACTTATCCCTCATTTAGAATTAATCTGGATTCATGAGCAATACAACAATAAAAGAACAAATGAGACACTGTCTGGCCTGTTTCATCAACATCAGTGTCAATGACTTTTTTAAGAACTACACAGATGTTTATGCACGAGGCCCCTGGTGTCTTTCATATCATACCTTCAGACAGCTTTCCCTATAATAAGCAAACTCATAAAGAAGACCATGATGAAGAATATCCACATAAAAAAGAGATCCATAACTTTGGCAACTTTCCGCCACTCCCCATTTCGTCTCTCTGTGGCCTTCTGTTCATGATAAAAATTAGCGATGTACTCGATATTCCTCAGGATATTTTGTTGATGGAATAAACACTGACTTTCGACATGTATTTCCCTCTTCTTGACTGATTCTTTCCCAGTTGATCTGCTCTCACTCACTCTCTTTGCTGTAGCTCCTGCAACCTCTCCATGGTCAATGCCCACACAGGTACCATCTATCCAGCCAGTATGGTACTCTTTACGTTGCCGGGGAGATAAGGTCAGACTGACATCTTCATTCAATGGATCTCTTATCTTCTGTGAACACCCTTCACCAGCTGAAATGCCTCGTACCCTCAGAACGAAGTCCTCGCCCACAGCCTGTCTGTTTAAAGTGCAGTTGCTTCCATTCTGCACAGGCTTGTCTGTGTGCACAGACAGGCAGCTCTCTCCCATGTCATAGACAAAGCAAATTCAAGCCAAGTAGTGCAAGATAAAGTGACGTGCCCATGCAGGAACAGGCTGAGCCTCTGGTCCACAGTGGTGGATGTTCATAATGAAGATGTCCGGGCTGTAGAAGCTGTAATCATGGTCATTGTGGTGATGTAATATTTCCCTGTGAAAACATTGGGACTGATGAACATAGACAGGAGAATTCATTCCAAAGCTATCAGGAATTAATGGATATTTAAAACTACATGTAACTTGAGAATCATTAATTATTTGACCTCAAGAGCAAAGCTTCTGTAAAGTATTCCAATGTAAAACACTGACTGGGCTAAAACTCCAATAGTGAGTTTGCTGAATAAACAGCACAGTTACAGGCGGTCCCGGTTTCATAAGGAAGTCTCATTAAAATTATTGACCCACGGCAGCCGCATTGTTTATTGTTTTCCTTCTAAAGCTCCAGCAGCTTATTTGCATCTCAAACAAACTGATAATTATTTATTTCAGGCCTTGTGGGTAGGGGTGTTTTTTCTTTGGTGAACCACTTAATTGCACACCAAAGGAAACCAAGCGGGTGTTGTCCTGAATAAAGATTAAACATTTACACAGCATGTGCCTACTTTTATGGATATGAAATGAAAGCCAATGAAAAGGAAAATGAAAGTTCAAATTGGCTTCAGTTTACAATCCGAAATCAGGAATTGTTTTTTTTTTTTTGTAACTGACAAAGTAAGAAAGGTAACAACATCTTCCACTCAACAAGTCATGCTCTAACAGCAGAAATTAAAGTAATAATATTTTTTTTTGTTGCATGGAAAATTGGAAAAATGCAGCAATGCACTGGTGATGACACAGTAAGCAGGGTCTTACATATTGTGGCACTAACCCCACCAAACTAGTCACCCACAAAATCTAGTCACAAATCACTAAATTGGCAACATTGGCACACTGACTACATGTCAGAGTTAGTCTCCCTCTGCCTTGTGTTTCCTAACCCTTGTGTTATGTGCCCATATTTGGTCCTTCCTGTTTCCTGTCATCATTAGTTTATTAGTCCCAGTCTATTTCTTGATTTAGTTCCAGGTGTGTCTTGTTAAGTCTCCCTATTTATAGTCTGCTCTGCCCCATGTTTCCGGTCAGTTATTGTATATGTCTAAGCTGTTGTTAATCTCAACGTCCATGTCTGTGTAGATGTCCTTACCTGTGTTCCTGTGTCTCCTCCATCTGTGCAACATTAAAACCCTTGTTTGTTCTAATCCTCGTCTCCTCGTTCCTGGATCCCTGTGCAGCACCGTGACACTACAACATAATTTATTTACATTTCATTGGTCCTCTTGTTTTTGCATGTGTTTATGATTTCTTTGTATGACAGCATGGCCAAAAATTATGACCACACAATTTGGTATGTTTGATTGCATTATTATCACAAATAAAACAACTGAATCTAAGCAACTATGCAATATGCTTACAAAATCTTGAACTTTTTTTTTTTAATTAAGGGTGAAGATATAAAATTTCCTAGGCCAGACATCTCATTGGCCACTACTATATTGCAGTTTATTGACTTTCCAACTGACCGCCAAAACATATTGCAAAAACAAGCCACTTTGATGAGGATTGTGGGCTTTCCTGGAGTTGTTGGAGCCATTGATGGAACTCATGTTCACATCATTGCTCCAACTGTAAACGAGGAGACATACCAATAGAAAACAAAACATCAGTACTAATTTGTGATAATGTTGTACAATGCAAAGCATTTAAAAAATGCATTTAAATATTAATATATTTAAGTGTCTAAATGGTTAAATGATTGGTGTTTTGAATTTACATGGGCAGGCTCACTATTGGCTGATTCAAAGGTTGAGGTCAGCCATTTTGTTTTTACATCACTGTAGTCCTTAGTTCATAACACTTAAGTGTCACCTCAGTCAACACTTAAGAATCAGTCTTAGACTTTACTGAAATTTGCTTTTAGCTTCTTTATAAAAGTCTCATACTCTTAGAAAAGTCTTACTTTTTACAAAGATTTTTTTGACACTTAAGTCAAAGCTTAAGACTATTCTTAAGAGCATTTCTGATAGGTTTTATACATACGGGCCCAGACCACTACGGTAATGCTATTTATTTAAAGAAACTAAATAAATAAAGGATAAAAAAATAACAGAAAAATAACAAGAATAAGAATTTTTGTAAAGTAAGCAATCTGGGCCCGTATTTATCAAGCTTCTAAGAATAACTATCAAGAACAATCAAGAAAAAATATTATTGGCTCAAAGCTGCGCTTAAAAGTTAGTTATCAATCATCTCAGTCGTAACTTAAGCGAAGTGTAGGACTAAATCTTACATGTCAGTCTTAGAGGTGATTCACGACACTTTTGCTGTGCCACAAACCTGATTTTGGATGATATACACATGGACCAATCACTGAATAGATTTCTTTAATTAAGAATAGTCTCAGGTAAATTCACATTGAATGCTTAAAGTCCTAATAGCAGTTTACATTAAACACACATTTGACAATAAATAATTTTCAAGAGAATACATTATGACACAGAAACAAAGCATAATCACAACTCAATTCAGGGTGCCGATAGACGATAGTAGTGTAACAACAATAGTCAAATATAATGCCTGTTCCTGATGTCTTTGACGACAGTGAGAAGATTATTATTATTATCCGTCAAAAATAGACTAGGTGCCTATCTTTAGTGATGCAGCGCAGAGAGCCGCTTCAGAAACTTGCCACGGCACGTTGTGTCGTGTAGATCGCATAATACTCGCGCCAGACTGAAGTCAGTTATGATGTTCTTTGGTAATGTAAACTTCTTTGCTTGTTTTGAATAACTGAGTAAATGTAACCGTTTGATTATGTGCTTGTTGCCAAACATTTCAAGAACATTCTTCCTCCTCTTGAAACACCATCACAAGCCCCTTCTGGCAACTCCTAACCACTTGAGAGAACTCTCCAGCTGTCTTAAATTACTGGGAGAGTAAGAGGGATTCTTAGCTTTAAGACAGTGGCGACTTTCTTCCAAATAACGCACATTTCATTCATAATATTAAAACACAGGCCTATAATTTGCACGTTTTTGTTTTTTCCTGAATTGTGTGAAATGGCTAATAAAAATAGGTAATACAAAACGATTTTATGGAGGTGAATTGGTTTAGTTTTGACATCTGGTCGTGAGTGACAGTGTTGGAGGATGGGAAATCTGTTGATTGTCGAGTACCAAATAAACACAGCGATGGAGAGAAAAAGATTAAAGCAGTCAGGTGCCAAATTTAGGTAAAAAAGAGGAGAAAAGAGCAAAAGATAAAGGTATGCAACTACGTGCTCTCTGTATGATTACGGTATCCATGTCATCAACGAAGGGCTAATGTTAATCTGTGGTATAACGTTAACTCTTACGTTTGTTAGCCTTCTTGCTATGATGCTTGCTATGCTTATACAACAATAATTTGGTTTTAACTCAACAAACACGATATCTAATTTCAACATAAGATTGTGCTTTGCAACAAAACTGTTACAAGTACAGTTATTATTTATTTCCATCATTTGGGTTAATGTTGGGCCCTGTAATTAGCCAACAGAATTTACATGTGTAGGTAGTTTCAAAGACGAACATTTGCCATTTGCTATAACTCTGTTACGTGACAAAGCATATAATTTGAGGCAGTAACCAGGAGCTAATTGTTCCTCCCTTAGATTAGATTAAATTAATATAGCGTCTAATGAGTCATGACAGACATTTAGCATGTAAGTGCATGTTTATTTAAATTTGCAATTCATAAGAGTTATATTGTATCCCACTGTCTTTTGATGTCAATTTCAATTACAATTCAATTGCAATTTCAGGGGCACTTCTAAAATATTTTGGAGCATCCTCTGCCACTGGTCACAGCTTTTCAAAACTAAAGTTGATCAAGTCGTCAACCATGTCTCAGGAACGGTTCACTGGCCTTGCTATCATCAGTATCAATTTCTCAATATGGGAGCAGATTTCGTATGATGACATCATTGATGATTTTGCATCAAGGAAGGCCAGAAAGGTCAGGTTTTAGTTTCAGTTTGTGTTTTCTGTTCTTAGTCCAATAGTGGAATAATTAGATTTTCTTTAGTGTGATTTGTGTGATGAAGGATTTGTGCTATTTAGAATATTTATTTTATATTTTATTTGTATATTATTCTTAATATTTTATATTATTGTTGTTCTCTGCTCTTGTTACATTCTGATTGTACATATCTTTGCCACTTTTATGTGTATAGAATATATTTATTTAAGTTCTGATAACATACTGTTTTGTGCAGAATTGTGTTTCTCATATGTTCTGTTGAAGGATTTGTGCAATTGAGAAATAAAAGCTTGTCTTACATTTATATTGTTATAGTAAAACATGACTGTTTGTGCCAAATTGTGTGCTTGGATGGGTGGGGTGGGGGGGGGGGGGCACTCAGAGGGGGTCTCGCCGGAGAGTAATTCAATGTAGAACCGCCACTGCTTTAAGAAATGTGATGACTTGCTTTTATACTTAAGTTTGAATGTAGGAGTAAATTCCATGCATTCTCAGCACTTAAGACTAAAATGGCACTTTGAGAAGCTTAATAAATATGGGCCCAGAACTGCAACTACTGTTTTTATTTTAAAATATGCCCCTATAAAAAAGAAAATTGCTATTGTCATCATAATAAATTATGAATGACATGAATAACGTAATTGACAGACCTACTTTCAATTCAAAATATAGGAATGTGACAAAGTCAAATAGTTTGTATCACTGGATATTTTTGGTCGTTTATGTCATAAGGGGCACGCTGTGTTTCTTAAAGAACACAACTTTCATCTCACAAGCTCGTATTTCTGTGTTAATTACTTTCAGTTTTAATTGTTACATTCAGCATTAACAGCAAGTCAAAAGGGGTAAGCTTTCAACTTAACTGTATAGCTTACATGCATTTTAGACGCTTATGTTATGTTCTTGCCCTGTCCATCCAATGAATAGAATGCACGTTATTGAATGAGCGTTTTTTTTTTTAGAACATTAATTCAACTGCTCAGGTAATTTCAGTGGTAGGCTATGATACATATTCATGTACTCGCCGTAACTCACAAACTCCCTGTGATAGTTCGCAAATATTTCTGCCCATTTTCACTTGTTGTCAGCCTCTGCTTTTATGCAACAGACTGAATTCAGCACACCTTGCTTTCAGCTAATAAAAGATAAAGATTGTCTGGTGTTATTTTATGATTGTTGGGGCATTCTCCAGCTATTATTAAACTTCTGTGGTAACATAAATCTTTGGATGCTTCTCCTTCAGTCATTTTACAATAACTGGAGCCTTTAGCCAGGAGGTTGTCATCAGATGGTTACCAACGATCCTAAAGTGTTTCGACCCTTAACCATAACACTCTCCTGTTTGGCGGGTCAGCAGTGGTGGCCAGCCACTACTCACTCCCTCCTGGCTGCCAGCTCAACTCCTCCCTCCTGCTCCAAATCCAACAAGAGGCTCTCTCTGCTGCCTCCCCCAGTCTTCGCAATACCTTCTTTCTCTCCGACCCCCTCAGTCCAATGTCTGTCATCAGCTTCCAAGCTGACTGGGCTAGGAAACCCCTGCATCCCACCTCGACTGGGTATGTCTGCCAGCCTTTGTCCCTGCAGTCCTGGACCAGGCATTTATAGCGTTCAGACTTCCTTTCAAATGCCTCCTCCCACCCCTCTTCCCACGGCACTGTAAGCTCCACTAGGATGATTTTCTTTCCTTCTGTGGAGAAAAGGACTGCATCGGGTCTTAATGTAGTATGGACGACATCTGGGAACGAAGCCTTCTCTTCAGTTCTACCCTAAGCTCCCATGCCTGGGCAGACTGCAGGAGGCTTACCATAGATTTATTGGGCCCTAAATTTATACAGTCCATTTCAGAATGGTTTTAATCATCTTTAATCATCTGATTTGGTGGGCAAGACAGTCATTTGAGTTCAGCCCACCTCTGCCCATGGTTGGAGCCGGCCCTGCATTGTATATGATGCAAAACTAACTAAACTGAATATGTTATTTTGTATGTGTGTAAGCATGTGGGAAGACACTGCCACCTTGTGCCTAATCCTGACAACATCCCTACTTTTAAATTGACACCATTGTGTTTCTTATTTGTCATCTTCATATAAATGAATAAACTTGATAACATAGTCATCCAAAGTTGTGGAAAAAAAAAAAACACTAAGCACTTTGCTTGGAAAATTATTATTATTATTATTATTTGAACTATACCCTAAAGTTTGTATTATTATATTATTATTCAATGAGCAAACTGTTTTAAGGCCATTTTCACTTCCTTTTCCTTTTTTCAGTCAATCAATCAATCACGATGAAAACCATGGTCATGTTCTACTAATTTGTTCCTTCATTTTAGTAATAATACATTGTGAGAATAATGAAAAGAGTCAACAAATTCTTAATTCATGGCCAAATCATAACCTTGATACATTTTGTTAAAATATGCTTAATTCAACTTAAATATTCTATGTTTCAAATACATATTATTTTAAAGCATGTTTTCATTACAAAATCCTATTGTCTAACCAAATTTTGTTTTAAGTAAGTTGATTTAAGGTTTTAAAGAAAGCAACCATGACAAAAAATACTGTTTAAGATGTTTTTATTTTTTTGTTTCTTTATGTTTTTTTGATTTACTTTAACTTTAACTTTTTTTTTTTTTTTTTTTGCAGTGAACAATAAAGTTGCTGAAAGTATCTGCAAAATACATAAGTAAATAATGTGTTGTGTCAGCAATTATGTGTTACTATCGACTGCTGTCATTAAGTTGGCTTGTGAAAGCCAACTTACTGAAATCCTATTTAAACTTATTATTATTCTTCTGAGACTAAATTTCTGACTGCTACTCCTCCTAGAGCTTTAACTCTACAGACTCCAAACTCAGCCCAAATCTTCAGACTGATCTCGCGGGGTGTGCTATATCTTTTCTAAGCGATCGGGTTTATGCTAATCGTACAATTAGCGAAAAACCGCGCAAAAAAACGCATCGACAATGCATGGCGGCAAACTTCGACGGGTTGTAGCGCAGAGCGAGAATTTCGTAGAAACTTGTGAATCACAACATTTGAAGAGGCTATCAAGCTGAGCGAGAACATACCCCGCAGTGGGGTATAAGTTTTACCCCTGGGGCGCAAGAGCCCCCCAAAATTGTCCCATAGACTTACATGGTGAGGGGACGGCCCATGAAATAGCATATAGGTTGAAACTTTTTACATAGGAAATTATCTATTGACTCTTTCTATCTATGACTCTATCTATCTATCTATCTATCTATCTATCTATCTATCTATCTATCTTCTATCTATCTATCTATCTATCTATGCTAGCAACATGCTAGTCACATGCTAATCATGCTAACAACATGCTAGCAACATGCTAATCACGCTAGCAACATGCTAGAAACATGCTAATCATGCTAGCGACATGCTAGCAACATGCTAATCATGCTAAAATCATGCTAGCAACATGCTAGCAACATGCTAGCAAACATGCTAATCATGCTAGCAAAATGCTAGCAACATGCTAATCATGCTAACAACATGCTAGCAACATGCTAATCACGCTAGCAACATGCTAGCAACATGCTAATCACGCTAGCAACATGCTAGCAACATGCTAATCACGCTAGCAAAATGCTAAAATCATGCTAGCAACATGCTAGCAACATGCTAATCACGCTAGCAACATGCTAGCAACATGCTAATCATGTTAAAATCATGCTAGCAACATGTTAATCATGCTAAAATCATGCTAGAATCATACTAGCAACATGCTAGCAACATGTTAATCATGCTAGCAACATGCTAGCAACATGCTAATCACGCTAGCAACATGCTAGCAACATGCTAATCATGCTAAAATCATGCTAGCAACATGGTAATAATGCTAAAATCATGCTAGAATCATACTAGCAACATGCTAGCAACATGTTAATCATGCTAGCAACATGCTAGCAAACATGCTAATCACGCTAGCAACATGCTAGCAAAATGCTAATCATGCTAAAATCATGCTAGCAACATGCTAGCAACATGCTAATCATGCTAGCAACATGCTAATCACGCTAGCAACTGCTATGCAACATGATAACTCATGCTAGCACATGCCATTCACCTAGCAACATGCTAGCATACATGCTAATATGCTATAAAATCATGCAGCAACTTGCTAGAAACTGCATCATTTAGCAAATGCTAGAACATGCAATCATGAAATCATGTAACATGCTAATCATGCTAGAAACATGCTAGCAGCATGTAATCATGCTAGCAACACGCTAGCAACATGTTAACAAATATGCTAATCATGCTAAAATCATGCTAGCAACATGCTAGCAACATGCTAATATGCTAAATCATGCTACAACATGCTATCAACAATCA
This sequence comes from Ptychobarbus kaznakovi, assembly GCA_027422405.1. Classification (NCBI taxonomy): domain Eukaryota; kingdom Metazoa; phylum Chordata; class Actinopteri; order Cypriniformes; family Cyprinidae; genus Ptychobarbus; species Ptychobarbus kaznakovi. The sequence goes on along the minus strand of CM049812.1, from coordinate 15,103,559 downwards.
TGCTAGCAACATGCTAATCTGCTACCAACATGCTAATCATGCTAGCAAAATGCTAAAATGCTAGCAACATGCTAGCAACATGCTAATCATGCTAAACATGCTAGCACATGTAATACGCTAGCAAATGCTATGCTAGCAACATGCATGTAGCAACATGCTAATCATGATGCAACATGTAACAACATGCTAATCACGCTAGCAACATGCTAGCAACATGCTAATCATGCTAAAATCATGCTAGCATGTACAACATGCTAATCATGCTAGCAACATGCTAGCAACATGCTAATCATGCTAGAACATGCTAGCAACATGCTAATCATGCTAGCAACATGCTAATGATCATGCTAGCAACATGCTAGCAACATGTAATCATGCTAAAATCATGCTAGCAAACATGCTAGCAACATGCAAATCATGCTAAATCATGCTAGCAACATGCTAGACAAGCAAAACATGCTAAATCATGCTAGCAACATGCTAGCACATGCTAATGTGCTACAAACATAATAGCAACATGCTAACATAGCACATGCTAGCAACATGCTAATCATGTAAAACATGCTAGCAACATGCTAGCAACATGCTAATCACGCTAGCAACATGCTAACACATGCTAAATCATGCTAAAATCATGCTAGCAACATGCTAGCAACATGCTAATAATGCTAGTATGCTAGCTCACATGTAATCATGCTAGCAACATACTAATCACGCTAGCAACATGAATAATGCTAGCAACATGCTAGCAATGCTAATATGCTAGCAACATGCTAGCAACATGCTAATCATGCTAGCAAAATGCTAGCACATGCTATGCTAGCAACATGCTAATACATGCTAATCACGCTAGCAACATGCTAGCAACATGCTAATCACGCTAGCAACATGCTAGCAAAAATGTTAATAATGCTAGCAACATGCTAGCTACATGCTAATCATGCTAGCAACATGCTAGTCACATGCTAATCATGCTAGCAACATGCTAACAACATGCTAATCACGCTAAAATCATGCTAGCAACATGCTAGCAACATGCTAATCATGCTAAAATCATGCTAGCAACATGCTAATCATGCTAGAAACATGCTAGCAACATGCTAATCATGCTAGCAACACGCTAGCAACATGTTAGCAACATGCTAATCATGCTAAAATCATGCTGGTAACATGCTAGCAACATGCTAGCATCATACTATAATCTATCATCTAGAATCATACTAGCAACTGCTAACTATCTCATGCTAGCAACTGCTAGCAACATCTAATCTAGCAACTATAGCAACATCTAGCACATCTATCATCTAGCAACATTAGCAACATCTATCTAGCAACATTACATGTAATCATGCTAGCAACATGCTTTTATCTAGCAACATGCTAGCAAATCTATCATGCTATCATATCTATCTAGCAACATCTATCTAACAATGTTATCTATCATCTAGCAACATCTAGCAATCTAATATCTATCTATCTAGCGACATGCTACATGCTATCTAACTATGCTTATGCTAGCAAATGTTAGCAACTTATCTATCTGACTTTATCTATCTATCTATCTATCTATCTATCTATCTACTGACTCTATCTATCTACTTCTATCTATCTATCTATCTATTATCTATCTATATATCTACTGACTATCTATCTATCTATTTATCTATCTATCTATCTATTATCTATCTACTGACTTATCTTTCTATCTATCTATCTATCTATCTATCTATCTATCTATTATCTTTCTATCTACTGACTCTATCTATCTATCTATCTATCTATCTAATCTATCTACTATCTATCTATCTATCTATCTATCTATCTATCTATCTATCTATCTATCTATCTATCTATCTATCTATCTATCTATCTATCTATAAACTGACTTTATCTATCTATCTATCTACTGACTTTATCTATCTATCTATCTATCTATCTATCTATCTATCTATCTATCTATCTATCTATCTATCTATCTATCTATCTATCTATCTATCTATCTATCTATCTACTGACTATCTTTTATCTATCTATCTATCTATCTACTATCTTATCTATCTATCTATCTATCTATCTATCTATTATCTATCTATCTATCTATCTATCTATCTATCATTGACTCTTCTATCTATTATCTATCTTTACTGATCTATCTATCTATCTATCTATCTATCTATCTATCTATCTATCTATCTATCTATCTATCTATCTATCTATCTTTTTTATGTAAACTTCGTACTTCAAACTGCTAGCTTTTAAAACTAAGTCTATAATACGTCAGACTTTTCCAAGCCAACTTCGAAGTTTGTTCACAAACTTCTTTATCTAGTTAATAATACAATTCTTAATGATCATGAATGAATGAATGATACATTTATAAAGCGCTTTCATTGTGTATTGCTGTACACCCAAAGCGCTTTACAATCATAAAATTACGGTTATGTTAAAATAAAACTAATGATCTCACCAATGAGTGGCACATTCTCTGAAGGAGGCATGCTTTCAGCAACCAGAAGCTGGAAGACGGTGAGGGCTAGTAACACTGTGACCCCTAAAGATACTTTCTCTCCAGAGTCGGCTGGAAGGTAGAAGCCTAGCGGAGCCAAGAAGGAGATCATCATGCAAGGAATGAGCAGATTAAAGATGTAAAAGGACGCTCTTCTCTTCAGGTGAAGTGTGTATGTGATATCTGGATAGGGGTCTGAGCAGCAGCCATAGATAATAGTGTTCTTCTTTGCAAGCATTCCCTGAACCTCCCACTCTACATTCTCCACAAAGTCAGCCAGATCAGCACTGTCCAGGGCATTATGAAGATCCATCTGGTTGCCATTGTGGGTCCAAGATCCAAAGGTGAGGCGGAACTGCTGGGCATCAAACGGGAAGTAAGACACATCCACTTTGCAAGAGCTCTTGGTTATTGCCGGCTGGTCCCACATAATCTGGCCATCATGGCGGATCACCACATTGGTCTCCATAGAGCTGGAGAACTGGTCATCTGCACTGGAAAACATAAGGTGAAAATCAATAAAATCACTAACATAGTCACCAAGAGTGTTGGGGGTAACGCATTACAAGTAACGCGAGTTACGTAATAATATTACTTTTTTCAAGTAACTAGTAAAGTAACGCATTACTTTTTAATTTACTAGAAAATATCTGAGTTACTTTTTCAAAAAAGTTACGCCAGTTACTTTTTTCCATTTATTGATTGACAGTGCGCTGTGTGAACATGATCTTACTGTAGTTCTAATCTAGACTATATCTGAATATGCATTAATTCATCCCACTCGCAAAAAACAGATTCAGTATTCAACCAAAATTAATTAAAACAGTGAAATGCAAACTCAGAATATGACGCAAACCTGCAATAATTAAACATGTTAAACAACACAAATATATCTAATCTCATTTTATTAACCGATGTGTTTGCTGCTGACCTTTGATGATCCAGTTCAACCATACTAATAAGCAAAAAAATTACTTTAGATAAACTAACAATTGTGCTTCGTTGTTTTGTTTTTTAATTGCTGAAGAATGTTGAGCCTTCTTTTTCTGCGTTCTACTGCACAGACGTGAATTTACTTTTCCTTCAGCCTGAGGTTTATTCATTACACTTTTTGGTGTGAAAGGGCTTTTACATTGGTATAAATAGAACTTCTTGTATTAAAAACAAAGATATGCTAAAGCCCTGCTCATATTTAAAAAGTAACGCGAAAGTAACGCAAAAGTAATGTAACGCATTACTTTCCATAAAAAGTAACTAAGTAACGTAATTAGTTACTTTTTTAGGGAGTAACGCAATATTGTAATGCATTACTTTTAAAAGTAACTTTCCCCAACACTGGTCACCAACATTGAAAGATGAAAATTTCCTAAAAATGTACTCACTCTCAGACCATCCAAGACATAGATGAGCTTGTTTCTTCATCAGAACAGATTTGGAGAAATTTAGCACAAGTAATCCACATGACACCAGTCTATCAAATAAAGTCTTGTGAAGTGAAATACTGTCTCAGTGATGGATTTGTTTCTTACAAACACCAGCTTTTCACTTCACAATATGTTAATTGATGGGCCAGAGTCGTTTGTATTACTTGTGGATTATTGTGATGTTTTATCAGCTCCTCATTCTCATGGCACCCATTCACTGCAGAATATTCATTGGTGAACAAGTGATGTAATGCTACATTTATTCAAATCTGTTCTGATTAAGAAATAAAACACTCATCTACATCTTGATTGGCCTGAGGGTGACTACATTTTCAAGAAATTGTCATTTTGGGGTGGCAATTCATGGATATTTTTTATATTTGGCCCCCTCCTGTCCTGAATATGTATTTACATTGAAAACAACCACATGTCACAGAGTCATGTCAGAGGATGGTCATGTGAATCAGATTAATGTGTTATTATTTGCTATGTCACTGTCCAAAAGCATGGAAGGGTCAGAATCTGAACTTGCTCAAAAAAATAATTACTAGTCGTAGCATTTTTTTCTATGATGAGGTTTCTGAACATGAAAAATAATGAGTGGAGAGCTCAGGTCATCTGTCAGCTATAAACAGCATCAGATCAGGAAATAACTTTTAAGACTTTCTACATTTGTCAAAACTGCAATGTCATGGTTAAATCTGTTTCACAGGACTCTTACATGTAAATACGATTCTGAAATGTAGAAATGTTGAAAATTATATTTAGATAGATAGATAGATAGATAGATAGATAGATAGATAGATAGATAGATAGATAGATAGATAGATAGATAGATAGATAGATAGATAGATAGATAGATAGATAGATAGATAGATAGATAGATAGATAGATAGATAGATAGATAGATAGATAGATAGATAGATAGATAGATTATGATTAACACAGAGTATTTATCACATTTGTATTACTTGTTTGCTATTAAATTAACTGACAACATTGCAATCAAGGTTGTTATGAGAAGAAGAAAGAGCAATTTGACTGGACCCTCCCATGAACAAGCAGTTAATGAGAATGTACAGCCTGTGTCCTTGACAACAAGAAACTAATAGACAGGACATCACATTCATTTGGTGGCTGAATTGATGAAACTCAATACCAATCCGACCTACTTGTTATATAGGACAATATCGGGCCTCCATACATAACTACTACATTTTACATTTAGCAGACGCTTTTATCCAAAGCGACTTACAGTGCATTAAGGTTATACATGTATTTATTTTTTTGTTAGTACATGTGTTCCCTGGGAATCAAACCCACAACCTTTGCGCTGCTAACGCAATGCTCTAACCACTGAGCCACAGGAACACACCACAGGAACTACTAGGTATACGGATGGTATCAAGCCCATCATAGTCTGTCTTATTCCAGGTGAGGTAGGCATCAAACCACACCTGACGAATCCACAAGTATGTTGTGAGGATCTGGTTTCTTTCATCCTAGGAAAAAAAGTTGGATTTAAGAACCTTTATTAATAAATATATTCCAGTCAGCGAAACAAACCTTAAAATCACTGATCAGTAAAAAATAAATAAAATAAATAGTTGAAATGTCAGTTGATATGACACAGATTTTGTCAGGAATTGACTGAAAAATAGATTGAAATGCAAATCATACAGACAATAGTTGAATGATGAACATGCATTCAGTTTATGAATTGCAAAGCATTTTTATATTTTTTGTCAGGCATGTTAAAAGCATCTATGTATTTTAACTGTCTATAGATTGTATAAAGACAAAAAGTCTCATTAAAAGTCTCATCAAAAAGTCTGAATGTCTTGAGTTAATTAGCATAATATTTTTGTTTAGTTCAGGTTCATTCAGAAATTGAAGACATTTGTTTACAAAAAAAAAAAATAGTTGTTGTTTTTTATAGCAATTAAGATGTATACAAGGTGTAAGGAAAATATCGTCATGATTGTACAAAGTGGCATTTTAAAACCATTAAATCCAAATATAAAGATTTGCGGGTTTTTTACTTTATTGAATATAATTACAATATTACAATATAAATTTGATTACATTATAATTACAAAAATGACACTTCTTAGCATGCATGTGTTTTAAGATATTTAAGGCAAGATACTACAGGCAAAACCACATTTTTTTCATGCACTGGTCAATTTTTTAATTTGGGGTTTACACGCTTCAGTCCTCTTTCAGGCTAGTGGAAATCAAATTGAATAAATAAAATATATACATTTTTATATTTAATTATATAAATAATTAGCATATTTAAACATATGTCAGAAAATGTGTAAAGCTAAACTGTTAAAGCACTGTAATTAATCAGCTGGGGAATACATGGTGATATGGTAACAAATTTCCATCTCAGAGTCTTGCCTAAGACATTACAGCACAATTCAAAAGGGCAAAGCTAGGGAAAAGCAGCAAAATGAGCCCAAAACATCCTCAGAGAGAATGAGACTGAGATAGAATGTGTGATTGACTGTGAGTCATTACCATATCAATGATCTGGGAGAGAGTGATCTGCAAGGTGGCGTTAATGATGTTGTCCGTGTCCTCCACAGGCCTCAGTGCATTGGTGTAATTCACAAATAAATCATTCAGTAGCTTGAATGCATATCTCCCTGGGCACACAAACAGACTGTCGAAAAGGAAGAGGAAAATGAGAGAGTGGATTTACATTTGACTGATTTGTTTTATTTACATTGATTAATCAATTAAGACACAAAGTCAAGTGGTGATTACTTGAGTATTCTGAGTAAAACTGCTATTATCATGTCCTTAATGAGCTTGGTTGCTTGTGATGGAATAGATTGGTGAGTGTCCAGAGCTGATGAAAAATGAGCACCTGAGGCATTTGTTCATTTTTCTATGGCAATAAGCCCATAAGATTTTCAGCACTCTAATGGTTACCCTCTCAAAAAAAATTTATTCTGAACAATTACAGTCAAACCACAAACAAATATATTTGTTTGATATAGAAGAAAGTGAAAATATTTGCTTTTCTGATTTCTCAAATCCACTGATTATTTATGAAAATTGGATTTGACTAGACAAATGAACAAGAAAAACATAATTCAGCAAAGCATTAGAAAAAAACAATTTCCTACACACATTTTCCTTCTTTATAAATGGGAAAACCAATTACATTTTCAATAAAATTATTCAGGATATAAAAGTGTGCAATCCAGCACAAGCAGCTTAACTTGCTCATTTTCTTATTAGTAACCAGTTGGATGTTAAAGGAATAGTTCAGAAACTTAAAAAATATAATTATTTCCTCCAGTAAAAAGTAGTCTTGTCTGAATCGGAAGAGAAAAATGCACACGTCGTACAATAGTTCTAAAAAAAATTGTCAGTGACTTTTGAAAGAGGAGAACAGGGCATGCACTTCTTCATTGGAGGAATAATTTTTTATGAATTATGGACCCATATTTTGGCTAGAACCCAGAAGCAATGGTTAAAAAGTTAAAGGAATGGATGTCACAAACGTGCAAATTTTCACTTCACAAGATGTTAACTAATGAAAATGTCAGTGACTTGTGGATTATTGTGTTGTTTTTATCAGCTGTTTGAACACTCTTTCTGATTGCACACTTTCACTGTAGAGGATCCATCAGAGAAAGTGATGTAATGCTAAATTTCTCCAGCAAACTCATCTGTTGGAGGGCCTAAGGGTGAGTAAATTGTAAACAAATTTTATTTTTGGATAAACTATTATTTTTATTTTTTTTAACTGTATAGTTCCAATTTATAAGCTCTGTTTTGTGTACTCTGTGTATCGGATTTGGCAGCCACATGTCTCAGTTATGATGAATGAGAGTGCTGTTAACGGACTTTACCAAAAAGTGCCAGAAACAGGAGAGCTACAATAACCTTTCAAACTGCTGCCCATATATTTAGTTGAACTACGGCCACACCGAGTGCAGCAGAGGAACCCTAGTGAACAAAGCACATTTACTCAAGTACTCTCTCCTGTTCCCTGACGATGAGTGTGGTCAGCGCTTTCACCAGCAAATCAATTCACACCAAGTGCCAGACAAAATAGCGCTCTAATGAAAGATAAAACTGAGGCTGTGGTGTGAAAAGGATGTATGAGATCCAGCTGGCAGCCCTACTATCCTGCAGCATGAACTGAGCAAGTGGGCAGCAAGTATCAAATTCTTGTAATCAAAAACACTTGTATTAAAGATGCTTGTTTAGACATAATGCAATAATGCATATGGATTTTTTGGGTCATATATATTTACAATTTGGCTAGCGTTTACACATAAAAATAAACTTTTAAAATAGTCAATTTAATAATACATTTATCATATTTTTCTTTAAAAAAGAAAAGAAGGAAAAAGTCAAAGAAAAAGAAAGAAAGTTTCCTAAATGTGTAGAAATGAAAATAAGCAAAATAGGGCAATGTCACCACAAACCACTCACAGCAATTTCCATTGCTGCATAGTTAATATTAATTGGGGGGTGGGGGGACTCCAAAGGGAGTTAAATACATTATGGGTAGGCTACTTCTGGGACTAATGGTCTACATGCCTCTATTGTATTGTAAACACTAATTGTGTATTGGTGAGTCAAGCCCCTTGAACAATATATCAGGTTGATGAGAATATTACACAAATTGAATCTGTTCACTTGAAACCACAGATGTTCTAGATTAGTGTTGGACATGTCCATCTCAGAATCTACACGTTCATGTGAAAACTGATGCTTAATTTAGAATCTTTATCAAGTGTAGTATTTAAAAATTCACATTAATACCAAACAAACCAAAGCTTAATTATCAACAACATATTTGCAATAAAAAACAATAATAAAAAATAAACACATATATCCAGTATGAGTGTAAAACATGAATGCCATTTCTATAAACAAATTTAATTTTGATCTTGTTCAAATTAAGGTATAGTCGACATACGAAAAACAGGCTACACTGGATGCCTGAATAAAGTCATTCATTAACAGGGCCGGCCCTGGGCATAGGCGGAATAGGCAAATGTACGGTGGCCGAGAGAGCTCAACGCGCTGCAAATAGAAAAAAGACCTATTAAGAAAACATTAAGACCTATAAAGACCAAATTAAGAAAACACTTTCGTCAATTTGACAACGCACACGCTGCAAATGCTCACAACACAACCAAAAAAGAACTGCAAATAAAATGTATTTGGTTGTGTTGTGAGCATTTGCAGTGTTTCTTTATTTGTTTGTGTTATGAGCATTTGCACCATCTGCTGTCAAAATTATGAAAATGTTTTCTTGATTTGCTGGTGCTTTTTCTATTTGCATGTGTTTTCTGAAGTTGCAGCGCGTTGAGCTCTCTCGGCCACCGTACAAGGGGCGCCGCCGATCCATAGGGGCGCCAAAATGAATTTAAAAAAAAATTATACTTTTTTTTATTCCCAATTCTACTTCAATACTATAAATTTAAAATGTTACACAAAAGGCGATCGTACCACAAAAAAACAATTGTATTGCTCTGTATTGTATTGTATGTGGAAGTACAGCCGCACTTCCACATACATCAGTTAACGTTACATGATTGTAAAAGATGTTCACTTATAAATTATCACTGTGTCCAAAAGACCGAAGCCCTCTGGTGCCCGGGGCAGGGTTTAAGAGAAGAAAAACGCGACAAAGACAGAGATAATGTGATGTAATGAATGATAATGATCTAATAAACTAACCCTTTAAATGCATGAATGTTTCGCCAATCGTGATATTCGGTGTCTTTAGAGACCCATATATATCCAGCACGGGCGAATCTCTAACTGATGCAATAGCAAAATAAAAAAGAGTTTAAGGACAATTACAGAAGAATCAAATAAAGCATATTTCTTTACCTTTTGAAACTTGGAAGGGTTCAATTTGAGCAGATGATTTTACCATCGCTGTCATCATCAGAGCGCACTTCCACTGGCTCATATTCGCGATCTCTACCATATTCTCAAAACAATCATTCTCAATAACTTCAAAATCAATATTTTGATCACTGGCTGCTTATTCACCACATCCACCATCAAATGACAGTGACATTTATATTTCAGTGCATACCGTAATTGCTCTGCATTAAAGCCATTCAAACCAGTTCATTTTTGCTGATGATATTCTTTTTTTTATGACAGGTCATTTTGAGTGAAACATCACGTCGTCATTGTGTATCAAACAGTGCCCCCTCAAGGAATAAGTAATCAGATATGTAGGAATATAGCTGTAAGGAAATATATTTACACATTAACATACCTCGTGTCTCTATTTAAAAATATATATATATAATATAAAAAAAAAAATCTTGTTATATTGTTTATAATGCATATATTGAGGAATAGCCAACTAAGAAAGTTGATGTGTAACTTTAAAAACTGAAGGAGGGAGAAGATAGTGAATGATTTCCCGGTTCGCTAAATACATGAGGTAGCATGCATTTAAGGGCTCTAGATGAGGTAAACGTTTGTGAACAAACTATGTTAGCATAGTCTAGAAAGCCTATAGTCTAAAAGTTTAAAATAGTAAAACAATTTCTGGGAGTTCCAGAGATCCAAGATTTTGTAACATAAGTGTAATTTTTTGTGTAACGTGACAACACGTTTGAATCATATTTTTTACGCTACAGTTAATTTTTGGGGATTTTATGTATTTTTTATTTGAATTGGCAAATGTAGTAATGTTTGTATAGGCCTATAACGGGGATTATTAAAATAATGTAAAATTCACTTTAAAGATGTACGTTTCTCAGTAGGCTATAATTCATAGTGAAAACATTAGAATGGGCTAGTAGTACATTGCTGACTTCTACTAGACATACAACACTTTTCAAATGTATTTAGAAGATCAAACAGTAGCCTACTGTATGCTGCTAATACCGTTTTACAAAAATACCAGATGTAATTATTCTTGATGTTTAATTGTGTTTAATTTATAAAGTGACTTAGGCAGCACCTATATTTTTATAGTTTCACTGGAAAGAATTTAAAATAAGGTTAATTGTCAATGACTAACACTAACAAAAATAATAAATACTGTTACAAATGTATTGTTCATTGTTAGTTCAAGTTAGTTTATATTCACTAATGTGAGGCAAGGGGCACAGGGTAAAATCTTGCCTAGGGCAGCAAATTGGCCGGGGCCGGCCCTGTTCATTAAAGTGAGCACAGTCTTACCTGGAATAAAACCAGCGGTGGTAAATAAATAGAGAGAAGCCAAAATTACACGTGGCTTCATTTTGTGGCGTGAAAGAGGAATAAAATATTTTCTGTGGTTTCATAGAGGCACATGCAGCATTTCTCAGGTATTCCCATAGTTCAGTGCCGTATAGTTACCAGGCAGCTCAAGATCCATGCGCTACTCGCGAGGCTAGAGAAGTGTCGATATACAGTGCTCAGCGTAAATGAGTACACCCCCTTTGAAAAGTAAAATTTTAAACAATATCTCAATGAACACAAAAACCATTTCCAAAATGTTGACAAGACTAAGTTTAATATAACATCTGTTTAACTTATAACATGAAAGTAAGGTTAATAATATAACTTACACATTTTTCAGTTTTACTCAAATTAGGGTGATGCAAAAATGAGTACACCCCACAACAAAAACTACTAAATCTAGTACTTTGTATGGCCTCCATGATTTTGAATGACAGCACCAAGTCTTCTAGGCATGGAATGAACAAGTTGGCGACATTTTGCCAGATCTATCTTTTTCCATTCTTCAAGAATGACCTCTTTTAGAGATTGGATGCTGGATGGAGAGTGATGCTCAACTTGTCTCTTCAGAATTCCCCATAGGTGTTCGATTGGGTTCAGATAAGGAGACATACTTGGCCACTGAATCACTTTCACCCCGTTCTTCTTCAGAAATCCAACAGTGGCCTTAGATGTGTGTTTAGGATCATTGTCATGTTGGAAAAGTGCACGACGACCAAGGGCACGGAGTGATGGTAGCATCTTCTCTTTCAGTATAGAGCAGTACATTTGTGAATTCATGAAGCCATCAATGAAATGCAGCTCCCCGACACCAGCAGAACTCATGCAGCCCCACATAAGGACACTGCCACCACCATGTTTCACTGTAGGCACCATGCATTTTTCTTTGTATTCCTCACCTTTGCGACGCCATACAGTTTTGAAGCCATCAGTTCCAAAAACATTTATCTTGGTCTCATCACTCCAGAGTATAGATCCCAGTAGTCTTCATCTTTGTCAGCATGGGCCCGGCAAACTTAGACGGGCTTTTTTGTGCCTGGGCTTTAGGAAAGGCTTCTTTCGTGGACGGCACCCATGCATGCCATTCCTCTGCAGTGTACGCCGTATTGTGTCACGGGAAATAGTCACCCCAGTTTGGCTTTCTACTTCTTTAGATAACTGCAGTGAACTTGCATGTCGATTTTCTTCAACCCTTCTCATCAGAAGACGCTCCTGTCGAGGTGTTAACTTCCGTGGACGACCTGGACGTCTCTGTGAGATGGTTGCAGTTCCATCTTTTTTAAATGTTTGTACCACTTTTGCTACAGTATTCTGACTGATAAGCAAAGCTTTGCTGATCTTCTTGTAGCCTTCACCTTTCTTGTGTAAAGAAACTATTTTCTTTCTCAGGTCTTTTGACATTTCTCTTCCATGTGGTGACAGCATGAAATGGGAAGGGTTTTCTTTAAGTAACACCCTTTTATAGTCAACTGTCTGCTGAACACCTGTATAATGAATAATTAGACTCTCCTGTGGTTGAATTATTGTTAAATTAGACATTTGTAGTCTCAAATTTAGCTTTGCTCCAGAGACTTTCAGTGGGGTGTACTCATTTTTGCATCACCATTTGAGTAAAACTGAAAAAAAAAATCTCTAAGTTATATTATTAACCTTACTTTCATGTTATAAGTTAAACAGATGTTATATAAAACTTACGTCTTGTCAACATTTTGGAAAATGTTTTTGTGTTCATTGAGATATTGTTTAAAATGTTACTTTTCAAAGGGGGTGTACTCATTTACGCTGATCACTGTAAGTGTTGATATTCACAATTTTGAGCACCCCAGGGTGATTATGAACATGAAATTATCCAGCCATGGCTTCCTATTTCACAGAAATATAAATAGGAGGGAAAACAAAGCCCAAATTCCTTTAATTATCCATCACAATGAGAAAAACCAAAGAATATATATTCTGATGTACAGCAAAATATAATTGAGATTCACAAATTAGTGAAGTGGCTTTAAGAAAAGAGCTAGAGCAGTGAAAATGACCATTTCCACCATCAAGCAATAATTAAGAATTTCCAATCAACATAAAATGTTACGAAACTGCCTGGAAGATGACGTGTGTCTATATCATACTAATGCATGGTGAGAAGGAGAGTTTGAATGGCTAAAGACTCTCCAAGGACCACAGCTGGAGAATTGCAGAAGATAGTTGAGTCTCGGGGTCAGAAAACCTTTAAAAAAATTGTCAAACAGCACCAACATTACCACATGTTGTTTGGGAGGGTTTCAAGAAAAATTGTCCTAGCTCATCCAAAAACAAACTTCAGCATTTTCAGTTATCAGACACGACTGGAACTTAAAATGGGACTGGCTTCTATTGTCAGATGAAACAAAAAAATTCCTTTTTAGCAGCAAACACTCAAGATGGGTTTGGTGAACACAGGGATAAAAAGTACCCCATGTATACAATGAAATATACTGCTGTATTTTTAATGTCGTGGGCCTATATTTCTGCTGGAGGTCCTGGACATCTTGTTTAGACACATGCCATCATGGATTCTATGAAATACCAACAGATAAAAAATTAAGTGACTGACTGTTAGAAATCTTACAATGGGCCATGTTTGTATCTTCCAACCGTATAATAATCCAAACACAAACCTCAAAAACAACACCGCAATGGGTCACTGAGCACAAAACCAAGCTTCTGCTATGGCCATTCCAGTCCTCTGACCTGAACCCTATAGAAAATGAGTGGGGTGAACTGAAGAGAAGCACCAACATTGAGCTGAGAATCTAAAGGGTCTGGAGTGATTCTGGATGAAGGAATTGTCTCTGATCTCTTGTCATGTTCTGTTTTCTAACCTCATCAGGCATATAGGAGAAAATGTAGAGCTGTTAAACTGGCAAATGGAGGTTTCAAAAAGTATTAAATAAAAGGGTGCCGTTAATTGAGGACAATGTGTATTAGAGAAAAACATTTATTTCATAATGATATTTCTTCCCTCCATTTTTAAACTCTTATTATCCAATGAAAGGTCAGATTGTGATTTTTTTTTATAAAAGATCAAAAGGATTAACAATGCAGATTAATTTTCACAGCCTTTGATCACATTTACCAAGGGTGCCGATCTTTTTGGTCATGACTATCTATATAAACAGAATATATGTATACACAGATTTTTATTCAATGAAAACTATTTTATTCATAGTTTTATAAAATAATTAAACATTCATGCACAGCAATAATCTGACAGCCACAAACACCCATTCAAAGAATCTTAATTACCCGAAACATAATCTGTTTAATGTTTACAATGTTTTTAGAAAATAAACATTACAGGAGACAAGCACATTACTAGGGGCTGAAGCATTTGTAGCACAAAAAAAAAAAAAAAAAAAGAGGATGAGGGTTCGCATAATGCCTGTAATGTAACTGCATCAGCAAAACCCTATCCTAGTCAGAAGAGATGTCAGGTTGACTTTGGTGATTCTCTGCTCTTTAACCATACACTTTAGAAACCTCAAAACATATTTCGATCAACTTCTTTGATCAATAGAATTTTATTTATTTCGTTTTACATTACATTTACAATAAGGTCTTTCAAATAAACATATCAAATACCCTACAAAAATAGATATGGCCACACTTTTAAATGTTACCGTTTATTTGTGTCAAGAGAGATTCATTTTAAACAACAAATGGTTAACCTCCTCGAAAAAGACCAAACCTTATTACAAGCCAGGTTGAGCAACCTTTATCATTTACACCCACAGAAGCACGCTTGCAAACTTCTAGACTAAGGCAGTCCATGGGAACAATAAAAATACTGTACTTACAAAAGGTATAGACACAGTTACACAAAAAATTAAAAACACTGACTGAAAAAGAACAGTCCAAAGAAAATGTTTACATTTTTAAGTCTTTATGTATTGTTTGGTGGCCTGAGTACATCGTAGGCTCTAAACACATAACACAATATTATATTTTATCTTTCAATGGACCAGATGATAGATCACAATGTAACTTTTTAACTTAATAGACAAATGTAAAAGTTCTCAAATCTGGCATTTTTCCCTCCGAGTATCTCGTGAAGATGAAATCAACGGGTGTATTCAAAGAAATACTTTACCTATTCAGGACACTCACATTCATTTCTAGAAGTACAATGGAGTATTTGAAAGGGGGAAAACGCTCCTAAACAAACACAAGGGAATGCTTTATTCACACGTATTGTGCCTAAATATGCATCCAAAGTTCAACCACGGCCTGAAACAGCCATATAAATTGGAGTGCTGAAGGTTAACTAAATCAAGACTCATGTTATTTCTGCAGATCTGATTGAGAAACTTTTATCTTGATATTCAATGACTGATAACATACTCTTGCAGGTACGATTGAGTAAGGCTGCGGAGTTCCTCTAAAGCATAGTCCTCTGGC
The DNA here is from genome assembly GCA_027422405.1 of Ptychobarbus kaznakovi. NCBI lineage: Eukaryota > Metazoa > Chordata > Actinopteri > Cypriniformes > Cyprinidae > Ptychobarbus > Ptychobarbus kaznakovi. The sequence continues at coordinate 15,087,965 of CM049812.1, read as the reverse complement.
ATGGGTAGACGTCCAATGTGTGGCGCAAGCTGGCAAAGAGGGATGTGACGGGGATCTGGGGTGCCTTCACCACCTTGCTGGAGACTCAAGACCACCCGAAGGATGTTAGCCACACGTTTGGCCATCTCTATAAAGGCAAGAGAGATGCAGGGTTAATGTTAATCAAATGAGGTTTCGAACTTGAGGCACTGAGGAACATAATATCTAGCCAGTGCTATAAACTAACAAGGAAAGCAGTTGAAATTAACTTCACAGCAACATTATTGCAGTATAAAAAGTTTCCACAGAACACAGTAAATGATTTTCAGACCTGATTGTGCAAGTCGGTCTTTAGCTTTGGAGCAGGGGAGGTGCTCTATTCTACTGCAGAGAGAGGTCACCTCTGTATGCAGTCGCTCCAGCTCATAGCCTGGGCTTTCCGTCTAGAGATAAAAATAGAAGTCAAATCACATTAGTAGTTTCTTAAACTTTTGTTCTAGTTGAACAACATAACATCCAGAGCAGCAAGAATACCTGTTGGATGTCATGCAGCATCTGAATGACATGGATGTAATCAAGGTAGACTCGTCCAGACGTGTCCCAGTCCTGAATCTTAACACTGCGCTCTGGCACAGCTAACCCCTCTAGGAATTCCAGAAGGTACTTATGATTATCGTTAATGATGCAGTCTGAGGAAAAGACAGAATGATGGAATTAGTACATTCATAGTTTCATACAGAATTAATAAGCTACTAAAAAAAAATTATGTTCAATCAGAAAATATAGATTTAAATATTTATTTTGACAATCTACAAAAAAGTATAGTGTAATTTTAAGTTGGGGAACCAAATTTAGTTCCAACACAAACTCTAAAACATAGTAAATCTGACTCAAACTGCAAGATTTAAGATTTTCTTGCTAACTAAACTGCTGTTTGAGTTTACCAATTTGGCAGTTACTTTTGTTTCATAAACATCTAAACTTAAAATTGTTATATATTACAGTGCATTTTACAGTTGTTTTACGCATGGCTCAGGTGTCCAACACAGCAAAGAAAGGCTCAGTGGTGAGACCACTTGCAGTTCTGCTTATGTGAAAAACATAAATGTTGTTTTGCTGCAGACGTGATGTTTTTTTAGAGGCATGTTTGTGTTTTTGGTTTATTCAAACCTGAGGCCAGGTGCTGGATGACAAGCCGATGGCAGTGATTCCAATGGCCGGCCTTGTAAAGGTAAAAAGCCTCACTACGTTTGTCTCCCTCTCTACAAGCACGGATGGCCTTGGCCTGATGGATCCATTGGATGGGGATCAGCAACTTTTCTGTGAGAAACTGCTCTCTCGCCATTGACTCTTCCGTCTCCTCAAGGGAGCAATGCAATTTGAGCATTTCTCTCACTGCACGCTCTCTACGCCTGCAAGCAGTTACAAAAAAATGGAATTCATCTCATGCACAATCGCTCAACTTATCCCAAACCTATCAAGGACTGAGTACTCTGAACAGAGCACTTACCCAGAATCAGGTATGTGCAGCAGCACGAAGATTGCCATATCCCATAATCCTGCACTCTCCAGCTGGGCAGCATAGCTGGCATGCAGCAAGCCCTGGCATGAGGTGGACAGGTGGTTGTAGTTAAGAGCCTGCAATACGTTCCACAGGTGCCAGCTCAGTCGGTAGTCCAGATGATCAGCAGTTACTGTGCTGGGATCAAGTAGCTGTTGTAGGCTATAGTGTCTAAACAGAGGAAAGAATTTAAAATCGGCCTGCATAAATACGCAGCTGTGGACAGCATCATTAATACAAAATCAGCAAAGAAAGAGGACGCCATTACAAACCTGTCACTGTAAAGTTTGAGCAGGTGGAAGCAGATGTCATAGAGTGGATTTTTGGATTCAGTCTCATCCATCTCTTCATCCAAACCCAACAACTCGAGTTCATCTACATAAGGAGGTAAAGGAGGGCAAGCATACCTTTTCACTTCCTCTGAACCCTGAAACAAACACAAATACAGTTAATACCGAATTTTTAAATATATACTGATATAAGTATATACTGTAACTGATCAAGAATCTCTCAACAAAGTGGTGCAGAAATATGACGGATTTGCTGTTGCTAGTTGTCATGGTAAATAATTATATTAGAACTGATTCCAATTCTTCAAATTCACTTTTTCTTACTGCATCGATATTAAAGAAAAGTCACTGACATTTCTACCTGAACGTGAAAATTCAATGCAATGATGCTTTTGAATTGAAACAATAGATCCCTATGGGGCTATTCACACCAGGCGGCAGGCATGATCATTCACGGCACGAAAAAGCAAGATTTTTTTTTTCATCCTGGGTCTATTTTCCCCCCCCCCATCGCTCTGTGATGAAATGGACCATACAGTTAGATTTGAGATTAGATCACGTGTCCGGAGCAGATGCTGTTGCAAAAAAAGTGTGAGAATGGTGACGCTGTTTTGAAAACCGAAGAAGAGCATCCCGAGAGAGAAGAGAGGATGGATGCAGAGTTCTTGTTATCATTGGTATCGGGAACAGATTTATTCTCACGTTATTTATACGGAATATAATTTCTATTAATTCTTCACTGAATTATGTGATCTGAAAAGCACTGTCTGTTTTCCTCCACATGCGTGAGTGCTATATGAGTCAGAGCACGATCACTCTGGACCTGTCAATCAAGTATCTCCTTTCCTTCCGTATGAAAATATAATACATTAATATTTCATGTTTAGAAAAATATTTTTCTAATTTTTAAGCAAATAGACATAGGATTATGATGTATACATAAAATACATCAAAAACATATTTTTATAACAATATGAAAGTGTTCATTCCATTAAAAAAATACACAAGGTGCCAAAAATCAACTACAGATCACAATCAGAAGTTTTTACAAGCATTCAATGATGTTTAAAGTGGTAATCTTTAATTAATCATAATGCGTGGAGCAGCGGACAATGTTAAATCGATATATGAGATGCATATCGGAGAAAAAATGCATTCTTGGTCAGCGCCACCTAACTTTAGCGTGCAGGCATGATTAACAGAAGGTGATCAATCATTTCATGCTCTGTGTGAAAGCACGTTCGTCAGTGATTCGCATCGCACTCAGTATAAACGGCCTTAACACTTAAATTTAGGGTCAGTAAGTTTTTGATGAAAAAAAAAACTTTTATTCAGCAAGAATGCATTAAATTGATCAAGTGACAGAAATGTTTTGTAACAAACATCTTTACCATTTCAAATAAATGCTGTTCTTTTGAACTACTTTTCCAATATTGACAAAAAAACATTTAGCTTCAAATCAGCATATTAGAATGATTTCTGAAGGATCATAAACACTGAAGCCTCTAGTAAAGGCTACTGAAAATAGCAGCTTGCATTACATTTCATAATTGCACTTCAAAATATTACAATAAAAATAACTGCTTTTTATTGCAATATTTCACAGGGCTACAGCATTTATCAAAAAAACGTAACCTTGGTGAGTATAAGTTAATTCATACAAAATCACTTACAAATCTTAAATTTAAAAACTCTTGCCCTCCTTATGAATTTTTATCATTTTATACAAGAAACTAATATAGTTTATCAAAAAAAAAAAAAAAAACACTACAATGTGATGTGGGGTACCTGAAACGCAGATTCATATTTGCGGAGTGCATCAGCTACAGATGCAGTGGGAGGCAGCATGTACCACAGGTGAACAGCAACACACCGCTTCCAATCAAGCTCAGAGCACACATTTATAGAATTGTCTGTTGACTGCCACACCTTTAGCACAAAAAAAATAAGCAATTACAAATCATAAATAGTAAACACCAAAACCATTAATCTAGATTTAATGGTATACTTACTGGTTTTCCTGCGATCAAAGCAAATATTCGCAGCCTCTCCTCCTCTATGAAGGAGTCGCTTTGCATGCTGCTCCAGTCACTGAGCTGCAGAGCCAATAGATCTCTACAAAACTGAGAGCCAACAGCCTGAGACAGCAACAGAGCAAGACGATGGTCCCCTACACACAAACATCATCTTTATTAGAACCACTAAAGTTATTGTACAGCATGCAGCTTGACATTAAGCATTCAGGAACAAAAAGTGTGCACACATCACACTCTTCTGGGACAATTTGCAGGCCTTGCTTATGCAGTGGCCGGTAAGGTAACTGAATATGGCCTCAGCATGGCTGCGCTGAAGGGCTCGGCCCACCTCCTCCTCAATGCACTCAGCCGCACACTCAGAGAGCCAGTGCGAGAAGCTCCTTCGCCTCTCAAGCTGCTGCTGGTAGTCGGAGTATTGCTCAGTCTCCACATCCCGCTCACCCAGACGACCCCAAAGAGCAGCACACAAGGTCCAAACTTGGCGCCAATGGGCCAGACAAGCTAATGTGGAAAAAAAAACTGATTTAATAATATAATATGCATATTCATTTTTTTTTATTTTAAAATTATTTAACATCCACTAAGAATTGTATTAATACACAAACACAACTGTCTAAAGGTTTAAGGTTGGTAAGATTTAAAAAGTGAATACAAAGTTTAAAAAAAAAAAAAAGTATTTATAAGAAATGTAACTGTTCTCTAGCACTGTAAATTACTTTACAGTCACTTGCTAAATATAAGAAAAAAAGTTATGGTCCCCATTGACTCCCATTATATATTTTTTTCCATACTATGGAAGTCAATGGGGTCAAATAACTGCTTGATTAACTATAATCTTCAAAATATCAAGATTTGGAACAACATGAGAGCGAGTAAATGATTATAGATTTATAAAACCTCCTGAGAAAGGAAGAAAACAAGAAGGCACTGCATACCATCCCCTCCTCCTATATCGTTGTTGACTTCCACAATCCACTCTGCATAACCATGAAGAGCATCCACTCCTTCAGCTGGCTGGATGAAGGGACAGTAGTCCTCGGTGTTGATTGTGCTGTGCTTTAGACCGATCTCCAGTGGTCTGTGATACAGAGCAAGGCTCTCTGCTGACTGTTTGGGCTCCAGGCCAACCACCTGCTCCATACGCATTTTAAATGGACTTTCAGAGATCCTAGTATAATGCAACAATAGGAAAATGTTGAGAAAAATTCCGCTGCACTTTAGTTGTGCGTTGTTTGCACTGATAAACTATGGAGAAGCTAAACTTACGGTTTGCTTTTGGTAGGTTTGGGTAAGAAGCCAAATCCCATGATCTCTGCTGACTGCTCAGTCATTGCCTCTGTGACACTAAGTTGATCTCCACAGTGCACCAGTGTCCAGTTGGGACCCCAGCCCACTCTGAAAGATCGCCCTCTGAACAAAGCAGCGTCCATCAGCAGACGGCCTTTTCCTTGAGTTATGGAGCTCTCCAGAGGTACTGGCCCCCCTAACCTGCGGGCCCCCACAGTTCGAAGAGTAGGTTCTGGAGGAGGGGCCGGCAATAGGAAGGAAGGACCCAACGATGGCCATGGAGATTCTGATGCTAGTGACTTGCTAAGCTTCTGAGGTATTCCACTAAAGGAGCCTCTGGAAACTGGGAAAAAAGTCCTCCTCCTGAGGTGAACTTGGTTTGTAAAAGGACTCCAACTGTGATATAAAAGCCACAATATCAGACATGTTTCAAGAAGTATACTTCCCACAAGTATGTAAATTGCATTACATATATATTAGGCTGGCATACTTGATTGCCGACCAGCTCCAGAAAGCAAAACTTTGGAGGAAGCCACATCCTGTATGAGCTTTGAAGAACCATGCTCTTGAAACAAGTCACATTCGTCATCCTCTGCAAAGAGAGAGGCCTTCATAATCTGTATAGAAAACAAATCAACATTCATTAACATTCATTTCTAATCTATGACTTAATTATACACACGCTACCTGTAATGTATGAGGGTTGATGCCCATTGAGGAAGCAATCTGACTCGATGCAGACACTGGCTCGTGCTCAGCAGGAGTCTCAGATCTCAGCTTCTCCTCCAAAGTTCTCTCACCATCCTCCTCACCCAAAACACTGTCTGCCAGGTGTTCTTGAGTAATGTCAGCCATGTCACTGTCCAACTCCGAAACACGGCTGAGCAGCTCAAGAACCGCTGTACTCTACACACATGGATACAAAGAGATCAAGTCAAGTCGCTCTTGATCCAAGTGCAGAGTACAGTTAAAACTAATTTTTCATCTCTATCAGACCACTTCAGGAAACTTAAAATTCACAGAAAGCAAGAGTTCGAACAGAAATACATTTTTACCAAAATAACTTCATAGACATCAAGGTTGTAGTTGCTGCCTATTCATAACATTGCTATAAAAGCATTGTATAGCCATGAAACGTCCTGACACAAACTTTGTCTTTATTGTACCTTTATTAGTCAATAAAATACAAAAACCAAAACAAATTCACACACTACCACTCATATATTTTTCACTGCTATACTTCCAACTAAATCAATCTGAAACCCCACTAGCTCATATTTGTAAAATATCAGACAGACTTTTAATTACTGCATGTAATGTCATTTAAATCACCTGTACAAAGTAAATCTAAAATACAAATGGTCAAACAAACTTTGCTCGTGTTTCATAAATATCATGACATACAAATATACTTCATATTTTGGCAAAGATAAAAGAACCCAAGCATAATGCTCGGTTGCATCTTATTCCACTCAAAACACCATTATCATTCTGTATAAAAGCAATATTATCATTAAAGAAAATGCTGTAACAATTAATATTCCACAAAAAAAGTCTAGTCTTAACATTTAAAGCACCTGCTAATCTCAACTGCAAAGAAGAACAGTCAGCTGTACAAACTATAAATTAAAAGGCAACTCCCTTTGTTATATGAACTTTCTCTGTAAACTCTTAATATTTAAAACGTGTGCACAGCATTTCAATAATTTCCGATCTCTTGGCATCACAAATGAAAGGCATTTGAACCACTAAATCTCTTTGCCCTCTCCCCGCTGCTAGTGTTGATCTGGACTGCGGGGGCACAGCAGGTATAAGTGAACTTGAGTGGCCCGGAGACCAATGTGTGTCAGACCCAGTGTGTCCCTCAGTCTACCTGAGCCTGTGGCGCCATCTGCTGCTGGGTCAGTGGAAGTTGTGGGATCCCAGGTGGAACACCTGTCTTCAGCTTCTTCAGGTCAAGCTTTGCCGGGGGGACTTCCTCTTCTTCATCAGATTCCTGGAGTCCGTACTTTGAGAAGTGGGCCACCTGTAGAGGAGATTTTGGTTACGTTTCCAATATTTATACATAACAGCTAACAATGCAATTCAAGATCAGTCAGAAAATAAAATGTGAATTGAAACTAGAATGTGGAGTAGACACTCATACCTCAAAGACCCAGGAGCCAGTTTCAGGTCGGTATTCCAAGAAGCGGGCGCCCTGTTTACGCGAGGCTGCCTCAAGGCGGCCCTCGTAGTTCATCTCAGTCAGCCTCTCAGGACTCTTAATCTGATAGCATGTTGTCTTGTCATTGGGCCACACACCATCTAGAGTCACCTCAGCACGTCTGCGTGTTACAAGAAACAAAATACATTAGAACAACAAAGAGAAACTCGATTTTAAAGAGCGACCAAAGTGGTTGAGGAAGAGGCAAAAGCAATCCATGTACATTACCTGTTTAGTCCCTCTCCAACTGGGGGCTTGTCTTTGTCATCAGGGTACACAATTATCTCCTTACGCCTGAAGTGCACAATCTCATCCAGGTTCATGTTGGTAAGATTCACCTCACCAGAGAAGAAAACTGATCCATAGCCTGCAAAAATCAAAACACACTGCTGTCATGCTCCACTCATGTGCTACTAACAGTAGTCAACATTTGAAATGGATCAAAAAGTATAAAGTTGACTTAAGACAAGAACACATTTTTTGATGAAAGGTTTTGATCCACTTCAAATGTTGACTAGTGTAGATTATAATTTGTTCTTGGTGCACAGTGGTGCTTCATGCAATACTTTTACCTTTCCTGCCGACAGTGAAGTTCTCCACAATACACTCCCCATTCTCATTCAACATCCTTCCCAGGTCTTCCATTGATGGGATGGTGTAGTAGCCCACACGGCTTAGAACTATACCTGAGAGAGAACAGAAATAGCTCTGAATAAGATTTGTAGCCTATCAAGTACAGTGTATGTTTTGAAGAATGTCAACCGAGACAAGCATACAGGCTGGGTGAGGTGGTTTCTGAGCCTCCAGCTCCTCGTCTCTCTCCTCCTGAATGGAATCCTCTGCTAGAGAGATGTCCTCGCTGCTGGCCTCCAGGCCATTGCGATGACTAGCAGTTCCCCGCATGTTGAACTCCGAGATTGTGTCCTGTAGCAAGGGGCTCAGCTGGGCATGTGGAATTGGTTTGGTGATCAGGTTGGTGTAGAACTTTGAGACCTCCAGATCATCCTCCCCACTTCTCTCCACAGTTATGTCTCTGGTCTCTCCTTCATCCATACTCAGACTGATGTGTGACAGGAAAACATTGAAATATATGGTTGCATCTTTACTAAATGTAATGGATGAGAACTAGTGTGAAGTTACCGGAGCCCGTTTTGTGGGTATTCTGAAGGGGAGGCCAAGTCATCAGCCTCTCTGTTCACAGAGCTGTTATACAGACTGCTGTTATTCAGATTCTTCAAAACAAGCTTCTTTATGCTCTTCCTAAAAGAAAAACCATGCAGACAGGAACACTTTAGTTACATCTTGAGCTACATGTTCAATAGGAGTAACTGGATATATGAAGCCAGGTTCTTACCTAGGCATGAAGGCTCCATTGTTAAGAGAGGGTCATCATCATCAAGTCCATCAAAGAGCTGAGATTTGGAGGAGCCTGAGGAGGACAGAGCTTTGGGACGAACACGGGTGGCAGGACGAGGGGTCAGTTTGTACTGAGTAGGGGTAGTCAGGGCTTTCTGAGCAGCTGGATTTGTGGGCTTCAGACGCTAATGATGGAGAAGATATGTTAGCAGTGCACGTACTGTGCTAAATGGTGAAATAAAAACAAGTGGTCTTTTATTGAGCCACTAACTAATCTATTCAAATAACCAATTTGTGTAAGGACCATGTAAACTGTAAAAATCAAACCTCTTCCTTCTTCTTTGGGTCGGACAATGGATTTCTGAAGAGGGGTGAGTCCCCAAAAGGAGAGTAGGCCAATGCATTGATCTGCTGTTGGAGGACAGCCTGCTGCGCAGCTGATGCATTGGGGTCAGTCAGAGCTGTGAACAAAACATACTACACCAGTTATATATTTTACAGAACCTCAACAAGCTCTACCTTGCATGAAGTACACAATTTAACAGGACTACAACCAGTTATGGGAATGAAATGAAAGCATCAGCATGATATGAAGCATCAGCACTGACCCACAGGCTGTTGAGGAGCACCAAAATTCAGAGTGTTGGCTCCAGTGTTGAAGCCTCCAGTCCCGAATGTGCCCATTGACCCTAGGGTGGAGCCCAGCTTGTTCTGGTTGTTCCCAAACAATGACATCTGGGCAGTTCCTACAGCTGAATATACAGACTAATACATGTTTTTATTCTTACAATTTAAAAAATTACAACAAAAATCAAGTACCCTAAAACATACCTCCTCCAAAGCCAGTTCCCAGTCCTGTTCCCAGGCCTGTCGCAGCAGTTTTGTTCCCAAAGAGACCCCCACTAGTACCAGTTGCACCAAATCCTTAAGTACACCAACATTGACATTTGAGAGGAAATATATCGGAATTTCTAGATCAGGGCCCGTATTTATCAAGCCTCTAAGAATTAATCTCAAGAAAACTGCTAAGAATTGACTTAAGTGAAAAAAATTATTGGCTCAAAGCTGCGCTTAAAAGTTAGTTATCAATCATCTCAGTCATAATTTAAGCAAAGTGTAGGACTAAATCTTAAGTGTCAGTCTGAGAGATGATTCACGGGATTTTGGATGACATACGCATGGACCAATCACTGAATAGATTTCCATAAGAATATTCTCAGATAAATTAAATTTGAATGGTTAAATTCCAAATAGAGTTTACATTCAACACACATTTGACAATAAATCATTTTCCAGAGAATACATTATGGCAAGGAAACGAAGCGTCATCACAACTCAATTTAGGGTGCCGATAGACGATAGTATAGTGTATCGACTAGTCAAAAATAACACCTGTTGCTGATGCCTTTGACGACAGCGAGAAGATTATTATTATCATCCGTCAAAAATAGACTAGGTGCCTATCTTTAGTGATGCAGTGCAGAGAACAAATTCAGAACCTTGCCACAGTGCATCTGATCAGCTGGTGGGCATGGAGCTGTAATGCGCCGCAGACGCATGCAATGTAAATAAGGGGTAAGAGATTTATTCATCATACAGTGTAGATCGCATAATGCTCGCGCCAGTCTGAAGTCAGTTATGATGTTATTTTCTCATTTTGAATAACTGGAGAAATGTAAACGTTTGATTAAGTGCTCGTCGCCAAACATTTCAAGAATATTCTTCCTCAATCCTCTCCTGAAAGATTTGCGCAGCGCCATCACAAGCCCCTACTGGCAACTCCTAACCACTTGAGAGACCTCTCCAGCAGTCTTAAATAACTGGGAGAGTAAGAGTGATTCTAAGTTTAAGAAATTTTGATAACTTGCTTTTATACTTAAGTTTGAAAGTAGGAGTAGATTTCATGAATTTTCAGGACTTAAGACCAAAATGGCACTTTGAGAAGCTTTATAAATACGGTGTTTCACCACTGGTGAAATGGAGATAATACTGGTGAAATGGCACCTACCACTTTCTTCACCAAAACTGAAAATTATTTGATTACAGCAAATACTAATCAGCGTTAACATTATACAACGTTATTGTTAAAGGCTTACCAAAGTTTGAGGTGTTTGTGTTAGTCCCTAGAGTAAGCGTAGGCTTATTTGCAAACAGACCAGTGCCTGTTCCAAAGGAGGGTGCGCTAGTGGTGGTAGCGCCAAATCCAGCAGGCTTATTACCAAAAAGATTCTGTGAAATAAATAAAACTATTTAGAAAAACAATGCAAAAAAAATTGTAACTTACACTTGAAAACCTAAAAATTTACTTTTGAAAAATACATTAAAAGAGAAAGGTACAAAAAAAAAAAAGGAGAAAGGTACAAAAAAAAAACACAGGTAACTGTAGCCTCTTCTGAAGTCACCTGTGTTCCCACATTCCCAAAGCCAGTGTTCGTTTGGCCAAAAATTCCTGTGCCGAATCCTGTGGCCGTACTAGTGTTAGTGTTTCCAAACAGTCCTCCTGCCTGAGAGGCAGCCGTGTTGCCAAACAGCCCCTTAAAAATTAAATATTCGATTAAACACAGAATTAACCTGATGTTAGATTAATAAAATCAATTAAGAATATGTAGTAAGTCAGTGCAGACATTTATTACAACTGCTTGAACTCACCATGCTGCTGTTATTGCCAAAGGAGAAACTGTTGTTTTGGGTGGTGGTAGCTGAGCCAAATGGTTTGAAGAGACTGGAACCTTGCTGCTGTTGTTGTTGTTGTTGCTGCTGCTGGAGCTGGAGCTGCTGCTGCTGCTGCTGCTGTGGCTGGCCAAACAAACTTCCTGAAGTTGTACCAAAGGCCCCAGTGCCTGCAGTGCAAAGACTTAGCCCACTTTTTCAAGACAAAAAAATTCCAAACCAAATATTAAGGAAGAACTACTTACTTGTGCCAAATGAGGTCTTATTCTGGCCGAAGCTGAAGCCAGTGTTTGGAGCTGAGGATCCAAAGAGTCCAGTGCCAGTACTGGGAGTAGCTGTGGCTGCGGCTGCTGCACCAAAGAGGCCACCCGTGCCAGCTGCCATGGGGTTTGAAGGACCCTTCCTTCCTGCCTGGTAATCCTCAAGCCTTAATTCCTAAAATCAAGGAAAGAAAGGCATACATTTTTCATCATGGCTTTAAATACTCAAAACAACTGATTGGTTACACATTTTGTTCTCTGCAGACAGTTTATCAAAGCACCTGACAAACAGTGCTTGTGACAATTATTTCAGCAGGCTGCCAAGTACTAAAAAAACTATCACAACAAGAGAATCCAACCTACCTCTAGGGATTTGTTCTCGTATTCCTTCATGGCAGTGATACACTGGTGTTTGGTGTTGATGCTGGTTGTCACACCTCCTTTTACCATTGTGTCACTCCCAGTTAGTGGCTACAGCAAAACACAAAAGATTTAGGTAAAAAAACATGTATGAAAACGGGTAGCTAAATTACCAGTATGAAGAGGAAGAAAAGTATTATAATTTCTAAACGAACATTGAATTTGATTGTTGTGCCAGGGGGAGCAGCAGTGAAACTTGATGACCCAAACAAAGAGCCTGATGTTCCTCCAAAAGGGTTGGATGTTGTGTTGGTTGTCCCAAATAATCCACCACTACTGGTGCTGGTACCGAAAGCTGCAAAGCAATTCAAACAGTTACTTAGGTCCATTATGTTTGAACTATTCTTTTAATCCAAGACACTACTTCTACAATAAATCAAACAATTCATAGCTACGTTGGAATGCTGCAGGAAACTTACTGCCAAAGGTGGCTGGTTTGTTGGCACCAAAGGCATTATTCTGCTGAGTAAACAATCCTCCACCTCCAGTGTTGGTGCTTCCAAAAAGGCTGTTTGATGTGCCACTGGTGGCACCAAAACCAAACCCACTACTGGTGGAGGATGTGACGGGCTGACTGAAGGTGCTTGAGCCAAATAGCCCACCTTGAGGACAAACACATATTTTAATACATTATTGTGGGATCACTCACTTCTTAAGTGATAGCACATCAGTTTGTAATGCAATCTTTCCTCAAAACCATCTTCAAATCAATTTTCAGCCAAGTTTTCTCAATTACTCACCACCTTACAGAATTTGAGTCATTCATTCATTATTAGCAAACTCACTTGAGATGACTTAGTCAACAGCAATTGTTTTTGTTCTGTTACAGCTTAAATCACTAAGATCATGCTCTATTTGGCAAAAGACTAAAATGCAGAGTAAACCAATCTTCTCAACCTTCAGTGCTCAAATAAGTGAGAACTACTGGTCCTGCAAAACCAACAGGCAGGATCACATTGTCATGTTACATCTACACAAATAAATAAAAGCAAAATATTACATAAGGAACAACTACAAGCAAATTAAAAAAAGCAATGTTTTAAAAACTGAGATTTTATGAGCGTTTAAAGATGGCTGTGAGATTCTGCAAACACCTACTGCTACAGAAAACAGCATACCGGGTTTGTTCTGGGTGGTCCCGAACAGTCCCCCTGTGTTGTTTGTTGTCCCAAATGCTGAAGATCCAAAGCCCCCTGTTGCTCCAAAGCCAGTATCTGATAACAAAGGTAACAATATTCTTTGTCTCTGTACAGTATTAATTCTTACTTCTCAAATTTATTTACATATAAAATACCTTATCATACATATTAACTTACTTTGTTGCCCAAATGTTGAAGTAGTCCCAAATCCTCCTGTCCCTCCCCCAAAGGGAGCACCAAAAGATTTGTTGAACATCTTGCACTGCTATAGAGCCTGCATATGTCTGCACATAAGACAAAAGCTTTCAGTTCTATCACAGGAAATACAATCTTCCACATGCTTTCTGCCCTCTGATTAACAGTTCATAATTTTAAGTAAAGGGACTTTTAGTATAAATCTAAAAATGTGTACACATGTATTTTTGCTGAGGAATCTGTAATGTTTTTATTAAGTAAATGCAAGAATAAATTTTATATTGTCGGTAATATTTCAAGATGACCATACACTGGACTGAAGCAATGTAGGTTTACTTTAGTATCCAAACATCTTCCCAGTTTTTTTTAAAGAAAAACATGTAGAAATATCATCGTTGTATTACATTGCGTTACATGGTCTGCCCATGTAAAAGAACAGTAAATGCACTTTTTTTCCATTTAAAAGCGTTTGATTATTCTGATTATTATTTAATAGGTCGAACTATATTTCATAGATTAATAAAGTTGATTTTATAAACTCGGAATTGTGGCTTGTACACTGCCACGCAATCTAACTGGACAAATCAATATACTACAGCTGCGTATTTAAAAAGAATATTTCAATTTGCATAATTCATTTTCATACTTCAAATATCCATACAGAAACAAATGTGCTTTGACGAGAATTCTACGCGCACCAGCTATAACCTAAAGGTAAAACAGAGAGAAATGTGAGAACAGGAATATAAATTTCAAAGCAGTACAAACAAACATGTGTCAGATGCATATGATGTGCGGTAAAGAGATGTGTTTCAGGTATCGTTAAATAACTTGTGACGTCTGTTATTGTTCCTGCAAGATTAGACGTATATTTGCAATTTTAGGCGCCAGAATTTTCATGTGCCAGTTGACTTACGGCCTGTGAGAAGTGTTGTTTCTTTTCTTTTTTTGTTTGTGTGGTTTTATGATTTACATCTAAAGCTCACCAATACATATCATTAACGTAACATGTTTTGGTTTGCACCGGATTAAACCTGAGAGAACCAGTTTGCACGGACAAGTGCGAACCAACGCAGCTAGGAGACAAAAAAATGAAAGGCAATTAAGTTAACGTTAGCCGTCATGTGCTTACAATAATGTTTCGGTTCCAAATACAAATATGTGGAGCTGTAACGAGCTACTATCAATCGATTTAAAATGTAACATGTTTAAAAAACCTTTCGATTTATTTAATCTACCATACATATATACAAATGCCATAAGCAAAGTTTCTACTTTCACATTCTCATGGCTCACAACAAATGCTAACTTGCTAGCAATCGGGCTTGAAACGCACTTTATCCAACAAACATATTTAATCAGACTTACACTTTATTCTGCATAGATTGGTTAATCAAACGTCCAGCAAAGAGCTCCTCACTCGAAAGGATCGATATTTATAAGAAACGTGAATCCGGAGTTGTCCGTTTAGGATATCAACTTGCTAACTTTCGGTCCCTGCTCAGTGCTGATGGAGGAAAACAACGTAGCCAGCTAGCCGATAGCAATCAGCGTCATATAAGGCCTTTGGCCTTAGACCTCAGACGTCATCACACATCACGTGTTTATTTCGTTCAGCTCGCCTTTTCATGTAATGTACGCAGGTATCGGATGTTTTTATTTAAATGTTCATTTAGGAAAATATGTTGTTGTTGTTTGTATGCGAACTCCTGTATCATTACTAATGTTCATAGAGCCAAATGTCCTACCTGGAAACCTTTAAACATGTCCCTTGGGCATTTGGAAATATTAATATCAAATCACTTTTATTGTCAATCAAATCACTAATATGAAATCAGCGTACCTGCATGTACTGAAATAACACGGCCATAGAAATGTTCCATTCTTATATAGAATGTTAATGCACAGTTAACGGCTAATTCGGTTCATTTAAAGGTTGTTCAAAATAATCTAGTCCCTTTATAACGTTTTTTTTTTGGCGAATAATCATACGGTTGGAATGGAGTCATCCGTACACAACCCTTAGGTGTGGCACACTATTGTGGATGGATGATCAACGCACGATTTGTTATACAGTATTGAGTAGGTATGATGAGTTAACTTGGTTTTGTTCGTTGGTTTTTCCAGTAGTTAGCAGAAATGAGCAGATCGCGCCCGGCGCGTGGGGTTTAAGAAGAACTATACGTTTTGACCTGTGGAGGGCAGTACGTCTAGTAGCGTCCACACTCGTAGATCCTCAAGAAGAAGACTAGTACATATAACACGAGGCGAAAATAGGAAACGTCCCTTCTGATATTAAGCAGCAAAGAACGAGTGTGTGCTCATGAGAAAACAAACGACTGTTTGCTGGTAAGACAATGGAAACATTTTCGCAATAATACCTCTTTCCATAATGTGTTGTGATGAAACCTAAACTGAAAATAGCTGGAATTACCGTCAGATGGTTCAGTGGTGATGATCGGTTTTCTGAGCACACTAACGTTACATGTAACTTAAACGAAGTAATTAAGATGTGTATGAGAGCTGTTCCTTAACAATGTGCGTCTTCCTAACTTAGGTGTTTTTCGAGGGCTTCGCGCATTTATGGTGAGTTATGCATAAATGTTGTTAACGTTACGTATTCTAAATACTGGCCGAGTTCAATATGATGAAACCTAAACTGATAATAGCTGGAATTACCGTCAGATTGATCAGTGGTGATAAACGGTTTTCTGATTCGAAAAGAAAAAAACGTTGAGCTTCTGTGAAAAATGGCCTAACGTTACAAACGACCTAAATTGAATGTGTTAATCTATTCCACAGATTCCGATGAAGGAGGTTTGGACGTCTTTATCCTTAATCTTCATATCCCTATGAATTTACTGTTTGTGTGTTATGTATTATTGTAACTCGCGTCCCAATAAAAGTTCTTGTTTATTAAAATATTGTTTTCATTTATCATGTTTCTGTGGGTTTGGGAAGTTCCTGACATGTTAGTACTTTTAAGGATCATGAACTTTTAAGCCTAGTGCTTAATTTCAAAATTATTCAAAAGTGCCCCTCTTGGACAAATAGCAATGTCAAAAAAACAAAATGCATTTGAATTTTACATTAACATGACAACTTGTACAAAACAAACTACTCGCTCAAAAGTCAGAAAATTCCTGTTTATTTTGTACATATCTGTCAATCTGAGGCATTGCTAGTCTGTCGAACCATATGGGTCTATTAATATGCGCGTTCGACTTTAAGCGGCGCTGCACAGAATGGTCAGTGTATGACATCAGAGTACCGCGAGAGCGATAAGAGAGCAGACACATCCTAAGCTTTCGAAAGGCTCTCGCGGTACTTTGATGTCATTCACTGAAACATAACTACTTTGACATTTTGTTGTACAATGTAAACTGCACACACTCACACCCCAAAAATGCATATGTAGTAACATATATGCCTAAAAAATATGCCTGTTTTCGGCATGGGTGTGTGTGTAATTTGCATTGTAGAGCAAAATATCAAGCACTGTCAAGTTGTATACGTTATTTTACTCATTAATTGAAAAAGCAGTGGAGAATTAGTCAGATTTTGACGTCACAACATATATATATATAATACTCAAGGATCTCATTAATTAAACACAATTTGGAATTCATGACCA
The DNA here is from genome assembly GCA_027422405.1 of Ptychobarbus kaznakovi. NCBI lineage: Eukaryota > Metazoa > Chordata > Actinopteri > Cypriniformes > Cyprinidae > Ptychobarbus > Ptychobarbus kaznakovi. Next base: position 15,070,935 of record CM049812.1, on the reverse strand, counting down.
AAATGTTTGGCTTGTCATTAGTTGTGTCTGTTAATTATTACACAAATACCATTTATAAAACTTTTGCACGATTATTTAATTTACTATTAATTTATTCTTCATTTTGTCTATTCTGTATTATTCCCCCATGGTATTACATCTTCTTGCTGTTATTCATTTATTTATTGTTACACAAAATTTTGTGCTATTATAAATCTATTATATCCAGGGGCGTAACGCATGTATAGATATTGGGGGGGTCAAAACGTGAGCCCCTCCCCAGATATTTTTTTAAGGTAGTCGCGGATCAGATCGTAATAACAAACAGGCAGTCCTTCAACGAATGAATAGACTTTCAATGGAGTGTAAGTGCGGAACTCATGTCTGTGACTGCCAGCAGGTATTCAGCTATTTTCAGGGTATAATGCTAGCTACCTAGCTGTAATACTGAGCATTAAACGTTATATATTTCACATTTATTCAAAAATTCCGCGGTATTTTTTGACCATGGAACAACTTTTTAGGTGTCCTAACTTGCTTACCGTCTGAAAAAAAGCGAATGTCCGCCTGTTCGTCCTGCTTCTTTCTTTGTAGCTCCTACCTTCTTTCATTTAAGCACCAGGGACAGTCGGAACGAGCGGTTTTTCAAACGATGCCCGCAAGCCTGGGTGGGGGCGTTTACGGGCTCAACCAAGTGACAATCGAGGGGGGTGGTCAACCGGTTTTGTTTTTCCCCTTGTTTTTTTCTAAATTGAAAGTAAATCGGAAATAACAACAGATCCGACTAGGCTACAACCAGGTTCATAAAAGGAGTGGCATATCATATGCACATTTTGACAATATAATAGGCCAAGTTATTGGGGGGGAACAGATTGTTTTTTCCAACCCATTGGGGGGACAAGTATATGGGGTTACGCCCGATGATTATATCACTGTTTTATGCTGCGTTGTAGAGCTTGCGGTATACCGGTTCATACCGTATAACCGGTGTTTATTTTTTCTTACGATATGAATTTTAAATAATCGCAACACCGGGTCATTTAAATAACGTTCGGAACGCGACACTGTTAAGAGGGGTACTCTTTGCTATTGCATTTTGGCGAGGATACAGCTGTATGTTGTTTACTAGCGTGAAAGTTTTTTTATTTCCGAACTGAAGCACTAGTAGAATGTGATGAGAGAGAAGAAGTCATCCACATTATCCACATCGACCGCACCACATATCCACCGTCCGCTGCCATTCAGCTCCGCGTCTCTCATTACACAACAGTTCTCCGCGAGAACGACGGATTCCCATCAATTGCAGGGGTTCCGCCTTCTTAATTCACTTTTCATAACTTTAAAGACTGTAAATACTTTACATTTCTTCAATAGTGCTATACATGTCTTGATTTTTAGCTTAATAGTCTTAAATGAAGGAAAGAAGTGAATTCAGTCCTGCTGAGGGGGATTATCAAGCCTGGAGTGGATGTAAAGCACGTTTTCCCTCTCCACTCCACGTGCTGTAATCAATCCGCTCTGGATCCACTCCGGGTTTTAACATTTCAGCTCACGAAAAACTGCTTTTCTTCAATCCATTTAAACGTTACCAGGGATTCTGAGGGAAGAATCAGTAGCACACTGTTGTTGTTCTGCGGACACCAAAAATCATCCCGCCTCGACAAGCACCATAGTAACGCCACTCGCATCATTCAGTCGGGGTTCTTAGGGCAGAGAACACCGAGCAAACTTGAATTTCGGCGCGGGATGCGGCTATTAATAATAATTATACTCATCCCACAGGTTTCCGACAGATGCATCACATTTGCACGTGCTTTTGCACTCATGCCACATCTGAGCCTCATTAAACATCTGAAAAATGTACGTACAAGCCACTGTGTGTTCTTCTGTGCCAAATTATACAAATTAATTTTTTTATTAATACTATTTTCATGATTGGTAACTTATTGTCGTATTGTACTTATTATATTGTTTTAAATATACATTTAAAAAGCTTATAAACATACATTTTTGAATTTGAAGTAGATGAAAATTATGGCAATTGCAAAGGTAAAAAATTAAATACCCCTGTAATTCACTTTAAGGAGTCAACGTCACCTCGTTTATTCGGAAGGCTAATTTTTTTAATAAGAATTTTTTTTTATTGATGCAAGGTACTTCCTAAATGTTGTTTAATTAGAGGACAAGCGCTCATATTTACAAGAAGAAAAACAGCTCTTAAACTGTGTGTGTGTGATGTAGCGTATGGCTGTGGAATGGGGTTTGCCGAGGAAATATTTTCAAATATATTTTTTTGCTTAACCCCCTGTATTTAGTGTGAATTTTTCTACAATATTCACTCATCATGACACTAAAAATATGGCATTCTAAGTCAATCTACTGCATTTTCCCATCAGTTAGAAAATGTGTTAACACCCGGCCATGCATGAAAAAAAAAATACCGTCATATAACCGGAAACCGTATAATTTAGAAAAATACGTGATATACATTTTTGTCATACCGCCCAGCTCTATGCTGTTGTACTCGCTTTTTATATTGTTCACTTTACTACAACTTGTACTACATATACTTTTTAATATTAATTTTTTTTTTTACTGTGCACTATCAGTGCATAATAGTTTACCCCTGTAACTGTAAGTTTTACTGGATCCATAAAGGAGTATCAGTTACATGTGTTAATGTTTGTTGTAGAGTTTATATCTGCATAGAGTACTATGAAAATAAAAAGCAAACTACCAGTTTGTCACTTTTTTATTTGTATTCGCAGTATTTCAAAGGGAATGAGCTGTGTTCTGACCTGAGGCACAAGAAAAGCTAAAAATGTTGGGGTTGAAGACAGAGAAAGCAATGAAACAACTTAATTTAATTTAATGTACATTCAAATTACATTACATGTATATGTCACAGTTAAAATACATTAATATTAGAATTGTTAACCGAAAATATCAACACGAGTGTAAGTGTGAGCTTTCACAATTTCTTAAGAAAATGTATAAGTTTCCAAGCCTAACAATAACAGGAAGCAGAGTTACTTTTAACTCCATGTAGATCACAAACCACTGAAATCGGTTGATAAATGTAAACGGTATCGTGTTTTTATCCTGAAAAAACACAGCTCCCCCATTTACCTCCATTTGTTTTTAAGGCAGTCTTGCCCTCACAAACTTGACGGACGCGTTGACGTATCGCAGCAATATATGTCTATGGTTTGACCGACATGTCAAACTACCAATCGCAGTTCGATTCGTTCAGCGTCACGTTTCGGGGATCAAAAGTGTGTACTTTTTCTTCACCAAAAGAGGACATACTTTAAGGGCGTAGTATAAGTAGGAACATTGGGACGCAGCATATGTTTTATGTGTTCGTAGGTTTTTCCAGTAGTTGGCAGAAATGAGTGGATCGCGGCCTGGCCCGCCCTGTGAGTCACTAGTGCCCGCCCTGGACGAGCCTGCTGAGTAAAGAAAACGCTGTACTATACAAACATCAGTTATTATTTATTTACCCTTGCATTGCGAAAAAGCGGAGACCTGTCTCCTCCAGGCTGTGCGCGGCGCGTCAATCTGTCAAGGAGGCGGGGTGAAGTTACGAGCTTTAGCTGAGAGCTTGAGGATCCAATGGCGTTACGAAGTTTTACTGACAAGCTCTTTTTAATGATTGGCATTGGTTAAACATTTTAAAACCATCTGATTTAAAATAACAATGACAAATTATAATAGAGATATGAAGTATGGATAATTTTTCACGGCACACCTGACTGGGCTAGGGTATGGCAACTGCTATACTCTGCCATACGGAAATGCCGCCCCTGCTCTCTTCACCTCCACATCCCACCAACCACCAGTCCAATTATTGCACAATTATTAAATTTATCAATAGGCTACTGTTATCAAAAGTTATCGTTTTGTATATATATAACTCATATATATAACTCCTGAATAAAAAAAAGTGTTTGGTCTGATTTTTTTTTTATAATTTTAAACGTATTTGATTGGTTTGTTGATAGTGAGCGTGGAAATGTTTGGTTGTTTGCTAAGCATAGCGCTGCCGCTTAACGTTAGTTATAATTATTATTATTTTTTTTAATGCTGAGCGATCTCGTGTGGCAGTGCTATGGATATACGGCGTTTCTTTAATCAAAAACCACCAAAGTTGGCAGGAGAGGGCAGCAGCGATGTAACGTTAGGCAAAAGCCCTGCGTGTCGCAGTTCGCAAGACCGTGATTCAACTCCCGACAGTGGTGCAGAGGCCAGCAGTTCCAGTTGCCTTCCAGTAGGCCTCGGTCGAGAAGGGTCTGGCTGCAGACTTGCACTTGCACCCGTGAGTGACGTCACTTGCAGTCTTTTTTATTTTTTTCTATTTATTTATTCTTTTTTTTTGAATCTCTCAACATTTTACAACAATAGCCAGGTGTTGAAGACAAGAAAAAATTAACTAAATTACAATGTCACTTGCAATCGCTGCTTGCAATTTCCGCTACCTGTGACGTCACTTGCATTGGACACGAATCGTGTGCGTTGCCAACGGAGACAAGATGCTATGGTGTTTAAACGATTAAAACTAATTTAGTACAATAACGAACAGGGTCCTGCAAGTTATCTGTAGGAGAAAAAGACAAGACCTGCAAATCCGTGAAAATTTTTATATAACTTTTTTTCTCTCTCTGTGACACTTTATTCCGTGTTGGCAGCAAAATGCTATTACATTTTTCTGTCAATAAATTCAAGACGAATAAAATAAATACAATTTTGTGCAGACTAAACTTTTATTTGTTAGTCTATCTCTCAGTCTTTCATCAGAAATGTGAACAAACAGTGAATATATCGCGGGAGCGGGTGGGTGCGGAATAAAACCTTAAAAAAACAGTCCCGCGCAGACCTCTACATCACAGATCAGATTTAATTTATCACGTAAAGAGAGATGACTGACAAGAATAGTGAGGTGAGACAGACAAGATGATGGCGGAAGAGTTTCAAAACGAAATGTAAAAGCGCCAGTTTTAAGCCGGTTGACTTCTGAGTCTGACATTAATCTAAGTCAAAATCTTTTCAAATGAGAAACTCACCGAGATCTACCAAGTGAAAAGTAAATAAATGATAAAATATATGTTAAATAAAATAAATAATTAAAAAGGCTTGTTGGGATGTATCTTTATATTGCATTAATTTAATAATAAAAAATGTAATAATGTTTTATTATTATTCACTATTCACGACGCCATCAGTGAATAGTTCCTCTGTAAGAACAAGCTGTTTGGAGCGTCTGATGTCCGTGTGCACATAAACACCACTGATCCTCACAAACTTCTCCAACACACGCAAGCATCCGTTATAAAACATTCACTGTATTCAACTATGTAATAAAACTGAGCTGTATTCAAGCAGAAATATGAGTGATCGAGAGCGCACCTACACGGTTCGTTTCCGCACCATTTATAACGGACATAACGCACGCCTAATGCACGATCATGTCACTGTAATCAGCTTTACCTTGATTACAATAGTCGTTCATCAAAACTTGTGTCTACTAGTGTGACACTGGCTTCTTTTATCCAGCCGAGAGCTGATGTTTGCTCATACAGAGTTTTTGAGCCGCAAGCGCGATGAGAGACGTTTTGCTGCTCCGAAACACAGAATATGTAGAGAGGTGGTACTGTTATTTATTTATAGCCTATATTTTTTTTACATGACTTAACAGGCGAGTCATAATATTAGTGAATATATTATATTGTAGTTTTATCTCTCGCCCCAGCATTGCCTTCGCGATCGATCTATTGGGCATCCCTGATGTAATGTTTAAAAAAAAAAAAATTGTTTCTCATTTATTTGGTTCCACAGTATTTGCTGATTTTTATTTTATTTAAACACTGCTTGACGCAGAATTGCTGCTGATATTAAAGTCAAAGTAAAAAGTGCACAGCGCTTACAGGGTATTTAAAACCTAAGGAAAAGAGGGAAAACTCAAACGACCCCCCGCCACGGTGATACCGTTATAACCGGTGTGACATCAGGTCGATTAACCGGTGGGAAAATTTCCTCACCGTCACAACCCTAATGGGAACAGTTAATGAAAAATCAGTGGAAGTGATTTTGTGCCTCTTTGGGATGGTACAGTAATGCGTCGTTCACTTGCAGAATGCAAGCTTCTAGAGGGCATATACTGTAAGTCTGAAGTAATGAATTTAGGTAAAGGGGTGCAGAGCCAGAGGTGGTTCTGTAGGCAAAAATTAATGCCTTGAATTTAATGCGAGCAGCTATTGGTAGCCAGTGCAAATTGATGAACAGAGGTGTGACGTGCGTTCTTTTCGGCTCATTAAAGATTAATCTTGCAGCAGCATTTTGGATTAATTGTAGATGTTTGATGGAACTGGCTGGAAGACCTGCCAAGAGAGCATTGCAATAGTCAAGTCTGGACAGAACAAGAGCCTGAACAAGGAGTTGTGTTGCATGTTCCGAGAGAAAGGGCCTGATCTTCTTAATATTATATAATGCAAATCTACAGGACCGGGCAGTTTTAGTAATGTGATCTGTGAAATTCAGCTTATCATCAATCACAACTCCTTTTCTGGCTGTTTTTGAAGAAGTTATGGTTGATGAGCCTAATTGGAAGGTGAAATTGTGATGAAACGATGGGTTTGCTGAAACCACAAGCAGTTCTGTCTTAGCTAGGTTGAGTTGAAGGTGATGGTTCTTCATCCAGCAAGAAATGTCCGCTAGACATGCTGAGATGCGAGCAGCTATCGTCAGATCATCAGGATGGAATGAGAGGTAGAGTTGAGTGTCATCAGCATAGCAGTGATATGAAAAGCCATGTTTCTGAATGACAGAACCTAGTGAAGCCATGTAGACAGAAAAGAGAAGTGGTCCAAGAACTGAGCCCTGTGGCACCCCTGTAGCTAGATGTTGTGACTTGGATACCTCACCTCTCCACTTTGAAGGACCTATCTGAGAGGTAAGAGTCAAACCACTGGAGTGCAGTTCCTGAGATGCCCTTTCTCAATAGGGTTGACAGGAAGATCTGGTGGTTGACCGTATTATAAGCAGCTGACAGATCCAGCAATATAAGTAATGAAGACTTCGAAGCCGTTCTTGCAAGTCTTAGGTCTTCAACAACTGAGAGCAAGGCAGTTTCGGTGGAATGTCCACTTCTGAAGCCAGATTGGTTACTGTCCAGGAGGTTGTTCTGTGTGAGAAAGGCAGTGACTTGGTTGAACACAAATCGTTCAAGTGTTTTTGCAATGAAAGGTAAAAGGGAATCCGGTCTATAGTTCCCTAAAAGAGTTGGGTTAAGAGTGGGTTTCTTAAGAAGTGGGGTTATACAAGCCTGTTTAAACGCTGAGGGAAAAATTCCAGTGTGAAGGGATGTGTTAACGATGTGAGTGAGTGCAGGAACAACTGCAGGAGAAATGGCTTGAAGGAGATGAGATGGAATAGGATCAAGCGGACAAGTAGGAGGATGACTGGAAAGGATGAGTTTAGAGACTTCTGCCTCAGAGAGTGGAGAGAAGTATGTGAACGAGTTTATGTTTGCTGGTAAGATGTGTTTGACAGATTGTGGTGTGGAAAATTGTCAGCTGTTAGAGTTGCCGAAGGAGGGGGAGGACAAAGGAGAGAGGAAAATGTTTTAAAGAGCATGTGAGAATTAGGCGAATTGTTAATTTTGTCATGATAGTATGTCCTTTTAGCAGTGGAGACATTAGCAGAGAAGTCAGAGAGGAGTGATCGATAAAAATTAAGGTCAGTAGGATATTGTGATTTGCGCCATACCCTTTCTGCAGCCCTGAGTTTAGAACGATGTTCGCGGAGAACAACAGATAGCCATGGGGCAGAAGGAGTGGTACGGGCTGGCCTGGAATATAAGGGGCTGAAAGTATCAAAACAACACATCAGAGTGGAACAGAAAGTGTCAATAGCACTGTTAGCATCAAGATATGATAACTGTTTAAGGGGAGGAAGCGAAGATGAAACCATAGCAGATAGCCGGGAGAGTGAGAGCGAGCGTAAGTTACGTCGAAAAGTGACATGTGGAGGGGTATGTGATGTGTCAGGAATCATGTTGAGGTTAAGAGTGAGGAGGAAGTGATCCAAGGTGTGCAGTGGAGTAACCAGCACATGATCAGTGGAGCAGTGTCGTGTGTAAATAAGGTCCAGTTGGTTAGCTGATTTGTGAGTAGCTGTAGTTAACACTCTCTTGAGATGAAAAGAGGCAAGTAGAGTGTGGAAGTCTGCAGCCTGAGGTTTATATAGGTGGATGTTAAATTCTCCAAGTATAACTAAGGGAGTACCATCCTCAGGAAAGGTTGAGAGCAACAAATCTAATTCTTCCACAAAGTTAACTAGTGGTCCTGCAGGACGATAAACAACTACAAAATGGATTTTTAGAGGGTAGGTAATAGTAACCGAATGTGATTCAAAGGAGCTGTTTATACTCTGAGATGATAAAGGAGTGAATTTCCAATTATTAGAGATGAGCAGACCAGTACCTCCACCTCTTCCAGTCAAACAGGGGTGTGGGAAAAGGAGAAATTATTGGAGAGTGCTGCAGGTGTAGCATTGCCTTCTGGTTTGATCCAGGTCTCTGTCAGGGCCATGAGGTTTAGCCTTGAATGACTAGTAATGGAAGTAATGAAATCAGCTTTGTTGACAGCAGACTGACAATTCCAGAGACCAATAGAAAAAGAAAGTAATGTATCAGCAGACATAGGCAAAGTGCGCAGGTTGTTAGGATTGCGCTGTCTACAGTGTGTGATGTGTGGTTTGCGAGTGGTAGTGATAGTATTGATCTGAAAACACGTAGTAAGAATTGGTTATAAAAACGAAAACAGAAGTGAAACAAGCAGTAAGAAAGAAGATAAATAAAAAGCGATACTTATATCCTTTGACAGTGTCCCTGCCCAGTTGAGTCGATGGTCTTTTACACTCTTCGGTCTTCACACAAGGAGGGCTTCACGCAAAGGCTGCTGCAGTATATTAACCTTTTTAAACCCGTCTAACAAATCACTTTTTGAATTCAGCTGAACACACTTTCCTGTTTATGGCCAAGCAAGCGCAGACACACAACAAATACGAGACCAAACACGCCAAGCAAGCACAGACACTGACAAGGGACGCGACAAATAAATACATACAGTAACTTCCGCTGATAGATTGAGATTATTTCTTTACACGGTCTTCTGCTGGCCAAACGCGATTGGCCAAGCAAGCGCAGACACTCAGCAAGTACAAGACCAAACGCTCAACACAGTAATTGCTGGTCTGTACAAAACAAGCGTCTTTATCATCTTTCCTAGCAACTTATTATTGTTATTATTATATTATAAAATTTAGGCAGCGTTTTGCTGTACTGCACTAAACACTAATGAGACAAATAAATACACTTACAAGATCTTACTTTTTTACTTCACTACATTTCATAAAAACTGCTTTTAACTTCCGCTGATAGATTGCTTCTCGAATTGGAAGATCAAAGATTATTTCTTTACACGGTCGGGAGGAAGTATTGTGAGCGCGCGGGCGCGCGTCTGCTGGCGCGAATTTTAGGATTAATTATTGTTAAACACACTTTCCTGTTTATCACAACAAATGGCTATGTTTTAGGTCAAGAAACATTAAAATAACAAGATTAAATAAAATATCTCGCAGACACTGACAGTTTTATTAAAAGAGACACTATTTTTATATTGATTCAGTATAATTTTTATATTGTTTAGTACAAGACAGATATGAATGTTTATTCAAACTGAAAATAAGTTAATATTGCGATTATATCACTTAATGCATTTCATAATGCTGAGGTAAAAAGAAAGGATGTGACGTTCATATCAAAGTGGGAAGTGATGCTGGTCTGTACACCACAGACGATTGAAAAAAATCATTATGAAACTAATAATTATATTTTCAATGTTCTTCCAAGACTTATAGGCTAATGAATTGTCTTTATCATCTTAGAACATTACTACATCACTCTCAAAGTCCATATCAACAACAAAATATATACTACAGGATACCCTTAAGTCCTAATATAAAATTAAATAAGTAGTCTATTATTGGAAAATAAATTATATACTTTTTTATAAAATTTAGTCCATTATGAAAAAAAGCAGTACTTTCACTTTTACTGGAGTAATATTTTATTATACACATTAAGCGTTTTGCTGTATGGGAGGAAAAGTTTGCATATTGTGTTCATGGCTGTCTGCTTGCCTTGTAGTACATTTAATAATAACTATAGGCTACATCAAATTTTATCTTTTAATTTCACTTAATGTATCTTAAAGGTGCACTGTGTAATATTTAGGATAATCTATAGACAGAAATGCAATATAATATACATAACTACGTTTTCAGAGGAGTTATTTTTTTATTATAAAGACCTTACCGCGGGTCCCCTTAATGAACTGTTATGTTTTTATCGCGAAAAACACGGACACAAGGATACCTTAGAATGAGCTTATTGAATAATTGGATTTATAACCACATATACCGCAAAATTAAAGAATGGTGGGGGTCCCCTCACATGTTAAAACATCTGAAGTTGCCATCATGCTGTCCTTTCTGTTGCTGTTTCTACGGATTGATTATGTATGCCTTGTTGGCTGGTGGGCGTAGCCCTAAACGGACAAACTGCTCGAGAGATATATTACAGAACTGTTAGTTTTAGGGTTGCTTTAAAATTTTGAGTATCGTCACTATGTTGCTTTAATTCTTATACTTCTCGCGAAAAACACAGAGGGCTTTTTCTTCACAACTGTGGAATTCTTTACGATGAACAAGTAACAGCCTTAAACTCATTTTTATAATATTCATTTGTATTATTTTTATATTAGTTTTTATTTGTAGTGTTGTTGCAGTTATTGTGTATGGTTTTATTTGTTGTTATTAAATGACATCGCAAGTTATTATTATTTATTGATACTTATTATTAATAATTAAGTAAATATAATTCCTTAATTTACCTTTTTAAAGAAACCTCATTGCTCTCTGCTTGTCTCAGACGACGCCATCTTAGCCCTGTATCGGCCACCGTAGCTTCTCTAAAGGGTGGGGTGAGCGCGGGACTGAGCCGTTGGTTGCAATTCGCAAACTCAACCGCTAGATGCCGCTAAAAACTACACACTGCACCTTTAATACATTAAGCCCTATTAAGTGTTTATGGTTTTCTACGGGAGGAAAACGCTTAATGAGAAACTTTGCGCATTGCATTCATATTCTGCTGTTCTGTAGCCACGGATGTGCAGGTATTGTCTTTTTTTCTCTCACAAATAACGTGCAGGACCCTGTTCGTTATTGTACTAAATTAGTTTTAATCGTTTAACCACCACAGCGTCTCGTCTCCGTCGCCAACGCACATGATTTGTGTCCAATGCAAGTGACGTTGCTCGCAGTTAGCGGAAAGTGCAAGTCACGATTGCAAGTGACATTTTAATTTAGTTTATTTTTTTCGTCTTCACCACCTGGCTACTGTTGTAAAATGTTGAGAGATTAAAAAAAATCAATAAATAGAACAAAATAAAAAAGACTCCATGTGACATCACTCACGGAAGCGCAAGTGTCTAAGAGTGCAAGTGAGTGCAATCTGTGGGTGCAAGTGCAAATGCAGCCAGACCCTATTGGCTCGGTCGGGCAAGTAAAATTCTCTTTCAGTTGGCCTTTTAAAAAATCCTCTTATTTATAATGGCTTTTGGAGTTTTCTCGTGACAGTTTATATTTTTTATGTAATTTCGGATAGGCAAGTGTCAGAAAAAAATGCCTATTTACGTATTTGAATGTATGGCTATTGTACAAAGCAGGCTACTGGAAATAAACTTACAATGAAAAATACACATTAAGGGGCATTAGACACATGTTAATCTTAACAGAGGAATATTTGTTGTACAAATGAATTTCGCGATGCAATAAATCGTATACTTGACCGCAACATACTGTTAATTAAATCAATATCGCTCTGCCGTTAAGTGCTTGTGTCACGCAATCTACATTATGCAGCGGCAGGTGTCAGTCACCGAAGGTGCGACACGCAACCTGACAATGTGACACAAGACGCAGTCCATTGACATGTCACAGGTTTTTGGCATGTGCCAATGGCATCCATTGACATGTCACAGGTTTTAGTGACACATGCCACTGAAAACCGGAAGTGTCACGGAGCATAGTGGCATGTGCCAATGGCGTCTGTGCATCAGATGTCATGTCACGTAATGCTAAAACTGCCTCTCTGGCTCTGCCTCTCTGCCATATCTGGCTACACTGTCCAAAAATTGTCATGATGCTTAATATTGCAAATCATTATTTGTGTTGACATTTTTCCATTCACACACTGGTTTGTAGCACAAATGGCTTTTTTTACTACACTTTGTTATTCTTCTAGTTGACCTATAGCAGATAATGAATCTAATGTCTAACACATTCACAGGAATGTTACTTTTGTGTTGTACAATAAGGTGTAGGGATGTAATTTCCTCATCATCAGCTGGCATGTTCCTGTGACAACGCAGCACTGTGTCCGTCAGCAGATTCGCTGTTTTAATGTCATTAATGCCTTTTTATTGTTGTTTTACTGTTGTAAATAAACATAACATTTTTATATTAAAAAGTTTTTAAAATATGATAATCTATAAAAAAATATATATTTATACAATTATACAATGTATATTTTTTATGCCGGTGTCCATCAGCGAATCTACTGACGGACATCGTGCTGCGTTGTCACGGGAACATGCCAGCTGATGATAATGAGGAAATTACATCGCTCCCTTCGCCAAGTGCATTTCAAACGACTACATAATGGCACGCACATGCCCTGCTCACTCCAAAGTCCTCACTCCAATGGGATAGGGATGATCACTTCCATTTGGAATTTGTCCGAGAACCGAACGGTACCGATACGTGTACCGAGCCATCCCTAATAAGGTGGATATTAATCGGTAAATCACTACCAGCATATGCCTCACCTTTGAGCACTACGATCAGGCACTGCGTCCTCGCTGAAATTTCTCCTCAGCCTTTAGGATGGACAGATGTTACACAAAAGCCAGGGCACAGATAATGGACTACCAGAGAAAGAATTGAGATTGATCACAGTCACACACCCCAAGTTGCCAAGTATCATTTCACATGTTTAGCTTTTTACAACAAAATCTAAAATGTCTCTTCTATAATAACCACAGAAACATTTCATTTAGAGCAATGGTTCCACATTATGAATAAACTATTTGACATTTAAAACAATGTTAATCTGACATAATGCAGAGTATAGCTAACACGTGAGACCTACCTCTGGGAAAAGGACATCCTTAATGAATTTGATCTGGCCACTGTGGGTGTGCTGTCCAGAATTGAAGTCAGGTGAGAGTGGATTGCTTCAATCTGCTCCTGATCTTCAGTGTATATCGGCACAGATGCTGACTTGGCGAATGCTTAGAAAAAGTGTAACGCAACTTTGAATTCTTTTGGCCACTGCCTTGCCTTTCAAATGAACGAAAACATTTTAATTTGCTGACCCCCTATACAACAATCATATTCATAATTAAAATGTTTTAATTTCATTTAAATTGTTTATATGTAGGTTATCAAGAATAGAAATGTGAATATTGCCATGTTTTAATTTTACTTAGGTGATTATGAAAACAATGACAAGGCATGATTGATTGATGCCGTATGACTATGCTGATGATTTATTGCATTTTTCATCTGTGCTGTGTTGCCTCAGTTTGGTCAGTTATTTCTATTGGCAAAGAAAAGACTTCAAGAATGAAACAACAAACTGAGATGTTCAGAAACTAGTACACATACCCCTCTGTCTCAAACTGCTCAATAAGACATAGACACCACCACTCTCTGACTGCAGGAATGTCAAGCTAAGAGAAATATTACAGGATTAGTATTCAGATCTTATTGGTAGAACTCAATGACCAGCAATAAAGTACAACAACCTTTTAATGAAGAAAATAGAAAATCTCACCTGAAGGAAGTTTAATGGAGTGTTCAGCCCAGTGTAGAGGGCATGCTGACAAGCGTTATATATGCCATAGGAACGTGGCAATCGTCTCTTAGCTGTGAACCTAAAGATGTCTCTGTGCTGCTCATCTCCAAAACCAGGCTTTGATTACTATACAGGGAGACTAGAAGGAGGATCTCTCTTCAGAGTGGTTTCAGTACCTATGGGGATGCATAAGCAATGGCTATGGCCAGGGAATATAAAATTCACATTTGCATTATTTTTACCTTATGATATTGTGGGTAAAATCACCCTCCGTAAAACCAGCATAAAAGAACAATCCCTCCAAACCACAAAGTTTAATAATTACTATATTCTTATGAGCTACACCATGTTAAATCTTACACACAACAGATAATGATCTGGGCCAGTGGCTTGTGTTCATGCAGGGAATCCAAGGGCATCCTTAATGAAAGCATTATCTATAAAACATGAATAACACCATTAAAGAATACCTTTTATTTTACTTCTGACTTATGGTAGATGTCAAATAGTATGATTTATGTATTCAATACTCACTGGAGAGTAGGCTAGGGGATTGTGGCAATAACATGCATGTTGGCAGTGTCCATGTCTTTGCCCTGTGAGAGTAAAAAGAAAAATTAAGCAGAGTACCACTTGCCATTCAAGTTTGAAATTAAGAAACTCTCTAAAAAGTCTCAAATAAACTACAGCTGATATAAAATGATGTGAAAAAGATTTATACATGTGCTCAAACCTCTTTATAGACGAGTTTCATGCAAGCATTTCCAATCTACAAGAGATAACAATCAAAATAGCAAGCACACATACAAAAGTTTAAGCTCTTTAACAACACAAAGAAAACAAATAGCATAACGTTACATGCAAATGTTACTACTTACATATACCTGACCGCCAATAAGTACATTTATAGACCTATCCATTAACATAATTCCTTACCTAATCAGTTACTTATATATTCATATACTTTAGCGACTATTTAACATACCTCTTATTTGTGTCGCTTCTGTTCTGATGGCTCATACTGTACAGCCTCCCCCTACTGGATGCATTAGTAACAACAGGGGCGTAAAACTGCCTGGGCCGTGAAACTGTCTGGGCCGTAGATCTGCCTGCTCCAGGTCTGCAGCCTGAGCCTCCCCCTAGGCTCAGGAAGAACTATACGTTTTGACCTGTAGAGGGCAGTACGCCTAGTGACGTCTACACTCGTAGATACTCAAGAAGAAGACTAATACATATAACACGAGGCGAAAGCGGGTAAGTCCTTTCTGATCTGAAGCAGCAAAACGAGTGTGTGCTCGTGGGAAAAAATATACGACAGTTTGCTGGTAAGAGACAATGGACACATTTTCGCAATGATACCTCTTTCCATAATGTGTTGTGATGAAACCTAAACTGAAAATAGCTGGAATTACCGTCAGATGGTTCAGTGGTGATGATCGGTTTTCTGAGCACACTAAATATGAACGAAATATTTAAGACCTGTATGAGAGCTATTCCTTAACAATGTGTGTCTTTCTAGGTGTTTTCCGAGTGCTCCACAAATTTACGGTGAGTTCTGCTGAAATGTTACTCATTTTAAGTAACTTACTGGCCGAGTTCAATATGATGAAACCTAAACTGATAACAGCTGGAATTACCGTCAGATTGATCAGTGGTGATAAACGGTTTTCTGATTCGCAAAAAACTTAAGCTTCTGTGAAAACTGGCTTTTAAATGACATAAATTAAATTTTACCTTTCCCAACAGATTGGGATGAAGGAGGTTTGGACATCTTCATATTCCTATGAATTTCATGTTTGCATGTTGTATGTATTATTGTATCTCCAGTCCCAATAAAAAATCTTGTTTATTCAAATATCTTGTTTCATTTATCATGTATCTGTGGGTTTGGGAAGTTCCTGACATGTTAGTGCTCTAAGGATCATGAACTTTTGGATTTGCATATTGCACACAGGGCTAAATTTGTGCCGGTGTTCTGACATTTTCCTACCTCGGCTTACTGCGCATGCGCGCATCAATATTGCATCCTTTTTCTCACGCTGGACAACAATATTTATGTATCTGCATTATTGTAAGGGTAGGGTTGGGGTTTGTGTAGACGTTAATAAAACAATCTAATAGGTAGAAAAAAATATTGTTGGTTTCCGGCACTAGATGTATCCCTTCTATCCACAACCGAGAATATAACACGTAATCACTGTAAGGGTAGGTTTAAGGTTGTGGTAGGTGTACACATTAATAAAACTATTTAACAGGTAGCTTTTTTCGTTGTCGAATTGTACTACCCACTGTTTTAATGGGAGGTGGCAAAATCTGACAGGGTAGGACAAATCGACAGAAAACCAGATCCTTCACCCCGCTTTGTTCCGGGACCTCAAAATGTACAAATTAAGCACTGATTGCTCACCATGGAAAACATTGTTTTTTAAAAAGGGGTAAGTGGCTAATAAATTGCCCTTTCCCATCTCCGTTTTTTTTTTTTATTAAAAGCCTACACTTAATCAAAGACCTTAAACTATGGAAAATCTCAACACAGCCAAAAAAAAACAACATATTGCACAACAGCAACCAAGATAGTTTGCCACAATTAACGGTTTTTCTTTATTTGATCTTTATTAACAGACAATAAAGTGAAATTTACAAAAAGAAAAAGCAAAATTCTCCCCAAATTTACAAACACTTGGGCTCACTAAAGCATTTCAATTATTTGCCTTAACCAAACCCATATGTACGATTTCAAAGACAGATGAATTGGGCATAAAAGTGAGATACAATGGTCAATCCATTTGCTAGTCATCATCTTTCTCAATGTAGGGCTTTGCAGCAAAACGAGCAAGTTGCCGGGCCAGATATCTCTCTTTGGCTGAATTTACAGTCTGGTCACTGCTGCGTTTTGCAAATTTACTAGGTTTCTCTTGTGCATCAATTTTGACCACAGGTTCTATAACCTTTTCTTTATCATTGTCTGTCTGTCTCTCGCTCGTATTTTCCTCATCCTGTTTTTTACTTTTGCTGTCCATTTTCTCGCTTTCTTTGTCGCTGTGATCTTGCTCTCTTTTGCGGTCCTGCTCCTGTCCTTTGGGCTGTTATCTCGTCTGTCTCTCTCTAGTTCTCCTTTACGGTGTCTTTCTCTGTCTTTTGGACTGTTGTCTCCTCTGTCTCGATCTTGCTCAACTTTCCTGTCTCGTTCTCTGTCTTTTGGACTGCTGTTTCTTCTGTCCCTGTTACTATGTCGGTCATCTTTGTCTCTGTCCCTCCAGTCTCGGCCTCTGTCTTCTTTTCTGTCCCTGTCTCGCTCCCTTTCTCTTTGCGGTCCCTGTCCTCCTTTCTGTGACTGTGCTTGTCTTCGGTCCTCTCTCTATCTTTATTCTTTGCTCGGTCCCTGTCTCTTTCCTTGTGACTCCTTTCTTTAATCTCTTCCCTCTCATGCTCTCGCTCATCATCACTATATGAAAGAGGAGATTTTTGTCTGTATTGCCGTTTTGAGTGATTGCTGTTTGTGGTGGTCTTAGTGAATGGAGCTTTATCACTCTGGTTCTCATCGCTGTGGGATTCTGCTTCGCTCTCTCTTCGATTCACTGTGGGCTCCGGGGTCAGTGACCGTTCTACTGCTGCAGAGCTTGTAGCTTTCTCCTCTCTAAAACAAGTGGAAGTTGATTATTAATAATTTTATTACAGCTACACAGACCTACAAATAGTTTATGCATTTTAAAATGTGATGTCAAATTCACTTCAAAGGGATGTAATTTGAGTTTAAATGTATCTCTTTTCTCATACTACAGGTGCTGGTCATATAATTAGAATATCATCAAAAAGTTGATTTATTTCACTAATTCCATTCAAAAAGTGAAACTTGTATAATGTATACATTCATTCCACACAGACTGATATATTTCAAGTGTTTATTTATTTTAATTTTGATTGTTATAAGTGACAACTAATGAAAAACCCAAATTCAGTATCTCAGAAAATTAGAATATTGTGAAAAGGTTCAATATTGAAGACACCTGGTGCCACACTCTAATCAGCTAATTAACTCAAAACACCTGCAAAGGCCTTTAAATGGTCTCTCAGTCTAGTTCTGTAGGCTACACAATCATGGGGAAGACTGCTGACTTGACAGTTGTCTAAAAGACGACCATTGACACCTTGCACAAGGAGGGCAAGACACAAAAGTTCATTGCAAAAGAGGCTGGCTGTTCACAGAGCTCTGTATCCAAGCACATCAATAGAGAGGCGAAGGGAAGGAAAAGATGTGGTAGAAAAAAATGTACAAGCAATAGGGATAACCGCACCCTGGAGAGGATTGTGAAACAAAACCCATTCAAAAATGTGGGGGAGATTCACAAAGAGTGGACTGCAGCTGGAGTCAGTGCTTCAAGAACCACTACGCACAGACGTATGCAAGACATGGGTTTCAGCTGTCGCATTCCTTGTGTCAAGCCACTCTTGAACAACAGACAGCGTCAGAAGCGTCTCGCCTGGGCTAAAGACAAAAAGGACTGGACTGCTGCTGAGTGGTCCAAAGTTATGTTCTCTGATGAAAGTAAATTTTGCATTTCCTTTGGAAATCAGGGTCCCAGAGTCTGGAGGAAGAGAGGAGAGGCACAGAATCCACGTTGCTTGAGGTCCAGTGTAAAGTTTCCACAGTCAGTGATGGTTTGGGGTGCCATGTCATCTGCTGGTGTTGGTCCACTGTGTTTTCTGAGGTCCAAGGTCAACACAAGCCGTATACCAGGAAGTTTTAGAGCACTTCATGCTTCCTGCTGCTGACCAACTTTATGGAGATGCAGATTTCATTTTCCAACAGGACTTGGCACCTGCACACAGTGCCAAAGCTACCAGTACCTGGTTTAAGGACCATGGTATCCCTGTTCTTAATTGGCCAGCAAACTCGTCTGACCTTAACCCCATAGAAAATCTATGGGGTATTGTGAAGAGGAAGATGTGATATGCCAGACCCAACAATGCAGAAGAGCTGAAGGCCACTATCAGAGCAACCTGGGCTCTCATAACACCTGAGCAGTGCCACAGACTGATCGACTCCATGCCACGCCGCATTGCTGCAGTAATTCAGGCAAAAGGAGCCCCAACTAAGTATTGAGTGCTGTACATGCTCATACTTTTCATGTTCATACTTTTCAGTTGGCCAAGATTTCTAAAAATCCTTTCTTTGTATTGGTCTTAAGTAATATTCTAATTTTCTGAGATACTGAATTTGGGGTTTTCATTAGTTGTCACTTATAATCATCAAAATTAAAAGAAATAAACACTTGAAATATATCAGTCTGTGTGGAATGAATGTATACATTATACAAGTTTCACTTTTTGAATGGAATTAGTGAAATAAATCAACTTTTTGATGATATTCTAATTATATGACCAGCACCTGTATATGAATTTAAATCTATTATGGATAGAGCATTTATATTTAAAATAATAATAATAAAAAAAATAAATATAATAATGTTGTGTAGTCTATATACTATAGACAGATAGTTTTACTCATTGCAATATTTATTAGTGATGAAACACTTGAGCATTCATTTGAGTGGTGACAGCTATTAAGGGAGTGGCTTGATGGAGCGCAGGAGATGCAGATAACTTGATCTTGGCCCTTAAGAAACTTTAATGCTGTTACGTCACAAATCTGCTTCAAAGATAAAATTGAATTGCTAATTGCAACATTAAAATAAAAATTTAAAGTCTGTACAATACTGTGAATATAAATAATATAAATGTGAATAATATAAAAAATTGTGAATAAATAAATGGGAATCATGTAAAAAAGTCAAATGCTTTGACAAAACATTCAGACAACTCCAGAAGAAATGCATGCTCATAACATATGTATATATATATATTTATAGTGTTTCTTTCACAATTGCATCTTCTATAGATATAGTTGCAACACTTACGTGACAATGTCAATGACACATGCCACTCTCCACTGACACTTGCACAGCCGGTTTTCATTGGCATGTGTCAGTGGTATAGAAGATGCTAATCTATGCGTATAGAAGATGCAATTGTGATAGAAACACTATATATATATATATATATAATGAGCATGCATTTCTTCTGGAGTTGTCTGAATGTTTTGTCAAAGCATTTGACTTTCTGCAGACAAGTTAATAAGTAGAAATGTTGTTTAAATAGCATCTAGACTTACAGTATATGTTGCAGACTTAGGCTACACTGCATTGCATTGTGAAAAGCCTGTGTCAAGGTCAGGCACACTTCTGAATGGTTGGTGTAAGTTTCATAAATCACGTTAGAACGTCAGGTGTCAGTCACTACCGAAGGTGCGACACGCAGCGTGACAATGTGACACAAGACGCAGTCCATTGACATGTCACAGGTTTTTGGCATGTGCCAATGGCATCAATTGACATGTCACAGGTTTTAGTGACACATGCCACTGAAAACCGGAAGTGTCACAGAGCATAGTGGCATGTGCCAATGGCGTCTGTGCGTCAGATGTCATGTCACGTAATGTTAAAACTGCCTCTCCATATCTGGCTACACTGTCCAAAAATTGTCATGATGCTTAATATTGCAAATCATTATTTGTGTTCACATTTTTCCATTCACACACTGGTTTGTAGCACAAATGGCTTTATTTTTTACTACACTTTGTTATTCTTCTAGTTGACCTATAGCAGATAATGAATCTAATGTCTCACACATTCACAGGAATGTTACTTTTGTGTTGCACAATAAGGTGTAGGGATGTAATTTCCTCATCATCAGCTGGCATGTTCCCGTGACAACGCAGCACTGTGTCCGTCAGCAGATTCGCCGTTTTAATGTCATTAATGCCTTTTTATTGTTGTTTTACTGTTGTAAATAAACATACATTTTTATGTTAAAAAGTTTTTAAAATATGATAATCTATAAAAAAAAATATTTTTATAAAACTTGTTAAAATATACAATGTATATTTTTTATGCCGGTGTCCATCAGCGAATCTACTGACGGACATCGTGCTGCGTTGTCACGGGAACATGCCAGCTGATGATAATGAGGAAATTACATCGCTCCCTTCGCCAAGTGCATTTCAAACGACTACATAATGGCACGCACGTGCCCTGCTCACTCCAAAGTCCCCACTCCAATGGGATAGGGATGATCACTTCCATTTGGAATTTGTCCGAGAACCGAACGGTACCGATACGTGTACCGAGCCATCCCTAATAAGGTGGATATTAATCGGTAAATCACTACCAGCATATGCCTCACCTTTGAGCACTACGATCAGGCACTGCCTCCTCTCCGACTGTCTGGTTGAGAAGATGCCTATAAAATCCACTAAGATCCTTCTGCTTCTTGACATCCAGTGCAGCTAAAAATTAAAACAAAAACTAAGAATGTCCACTTTAATACTCATAACAACAATACTACAAGACACACCTTCTAACTCTGCTTCCCTCTTCTCTCTCTCCAACTCCTCCTGTCTTTCTTTAAGTTTTTGGCGATAAGCTGTGGTGACAAAGGCCTCTTTATCAGCAAACATCTCGCCCTCTGCTTCTCTTTCCTTCTGGATCTTTCTCTCATCACGACGTTCCTGTTCCTTCTTCCTCTCTTCGACTGCACAGAGCAGCTGGTTAATATACTTGGGCTAAAAGAACAACAAATATGTTAATTTTGAATTGTTGTCAAGTGGGAATTACAATGTGCTACTATGAAAAATAACTGCAAAACATAATTCTATAATATAACATCTATAAAGACTTATATTGAGTAAAACTGTCTATATTGAACAAATTAATATTTGTTCAATAACCATATTTCAAAATATACCTTTCTGTCTGTGCCACCTAGCACTTTCTTATTGCTTTCCAGCCTCTGTTTTTGAATATCATCATACACACTATCATACTCATAGACAGTGCTGTCCTCTTGAAGTGCCTTTTGCATCTCAAGACGGGTCTGAAGTGGGAAAAATATATATTTTCAACACCATAAATTACATAATTATGCAACTGTTCTTAGGATGTCTTACATTCTTACCTGCTTCATCATCTTCTTTTTGACAGACTCCTTCTGCAAGCTCTCCCCAACTGAGGTCTACAATATAAGACTGTGTTTTATTACAGTGCGCTTAATTACGTGTAGAGAAAGCAACATGCAGATTCATAGGAGCGGTCACCTCATCATCAGAATCATCTCCAAACACAGAGGGGCGGGAGAGATGGGCAGATTTTGATGCACTCTTCCGGGGCAAAATGAGCCCATACCTGAAATGCACATAATAAA
Source organism: Ptychobarbus kaznakovi (assembly GCA_027422405.1). Classification (NCBI taxonomy): domain Eukaryota; kingdom Metazoa; phylum Chordata; class Actinopteri; order Cypriniformes; family Cyprinidae; genus Ptychobarbus; species Ptychobarbus kaznakovi. Next base: position 15,048,719 of record CM049812.1, on the reverse strand, counting down.
GCATGGAAACAGCTTAGTAACTATCTACCAGTTTGGCCAAGCTAGGAGACCAGATTATACCAGCTACGTTTGAAACCAGAAGACCATTGAACCAGCGTAGGATGGTTTTAGCTGTTTTGTTTTTCAGTAACGTTAGGGGAAGGTAAGGAAAGCAATGCACTGCCAATTTCATATAAGGCCAGTTAGCAAACAAAAAAGCAATAATATTACACAGAGCGAATTAGAGGTTTAGGAAAATGCAACTTGTAATCAAGTTTATTTACGATTTATAATGTAGGTAACGTGATTGTATGCTCATTTGTTTTGGGGATAGCAGTATTAGCTCATTGGCTCGGACCATACTCATTAGCTCATTCTTATCAAGATAACGTTACTGTTTTACAACAATGCTTACACAGCCATTTTGTAATGTCCGTCGATATACACAATCAATTATTTAACTATGTCTAGTGTAATTGGACAAATTAACTATAAGTTAACATGAGACACTTACTGTTTACCCGAGGTCGCCATCTTGCTTCGATAAATATCTGGCGCATAGACATATGCTTAGGCGTATAGCAGATTCGATAACTTAAAATCGATTCAACGTTAAAACAGCAAAACTGAAACGGAAGACAAGTAATCACAATCATAAAAAAACGATAAATATAAATTACTCTTTGCATGATTACATATGAGCCATAATGATAACGTCTACATTGTTATGAAAGTGCCGTTTGTGAATATTTGTTTACATAAAATAAAATGGACTTTGGGAAGTAAAATGTTTCACCAATAGAACATGTATGGAACATGTATGTTTATAATTGTGCATGAATTAAGTAAAAAAAAAAGTTTAATTTTTGATAGCTTCATCTCAAAGTAATATAGGGTTTTTAACTGCAGCACCATCAGAAGCCCACAATTTAACCAATTTGATAAAGCTCTCAATGATAGAAAAGTTTAATCGGTTTTCAATTACATTTTTAGATATATAAATAAAGGAATTTAGAAAAATTAAATTCAAGCAAATTAAAGATAAACAGTTAATCATTATTAAAATTAATAATTATTAAATTACAGTTCTTATACAATATATGTAATCTATTTCCATACACAAGACATACAAATATTAATAGGCTAAACTTTAGAATTCTTAAATAGAATGGTATTGCTGAAAGTCAACTCTTGAAGAAGATACAGAACAGGCTGCCACTAGATGGTGACAATCTATTTAATATTGCTCTAAATCACCAAGCACCACACCCCAGACAAGTTAGGATCATGCTTTTAAAAAAAGAAAGCACACATTTTATTCATTTAGCAACAGTCTTACAGAGCAAACAGTGTTATGAATATCTTAGGATGTTGTTCATATTTGTTTTCTAAAATGTAGGACCATGTACTGTACAGTAGGCCTACTCTATGTCATACATGTATTACAAAGGTTGATTTAATTAAAGGTCGGTTTGCTTTTTTGTGGTTTGTGTTGTAGCTTATAATTGAGTACAACAGTTGTTATTTATATTATGTGTAGACATACAAGCATATTTAGTCTACATGTCCATGATATGATTTTTGCCCATTTAAAAATAGGAGTTCACATTTGTGCTGGTTTTCTGTAAATGCACAGTTTTTTTTTTTTTTTATTTATTTTGTAATGTGTGTTGTGCTATTCCTTCTAGCATTCCTTCTATCCTTATCCCACCATTAACCCAAATGCTGTTATACCTGCTGTAATCCTAATCTCATTTTCTCTATTCTCACTGTTAATGCCATTCAGTGAGACTTGGATAAACAGTGGATCCATGGATGTGGTTGAATGAGTAGAGGCAAATAGAGCAAAATAAGGCAGGAGAAAGTTTCCACTAACATACTGGGTGAAGTTGTGTGCATCAAATCGATCAAAACTGTGTATTTTCTATTCATCTTTGAAAGCATCACATGGGCCACAAAGAACTAAGTTGCATTTTCTTTGGCATGTGTGAAACAGCAGTGTGGGAGTGGAGGTTACAAACAAAAGAAAAGTCACAGCTTGTCTGCAAACCCATTTCCTGTCTGCACATCATCTGAGAAAACAGAGATACTGCTATGTATGTTTGTATAGCCTACACGTATGTATGTATATCTTATATTTATTTGGCCTATTCAATTAATTTATCAAACCTGCAAAAACACAAGATGTTTTGAAGAATGTTTTTTGGTTCTCATTGACTTCCATTGTATTTTTGTCCACACATTTTTCAAAAAATCTGATAGTACATTCCACAGAATAAATGAAGTAATACAAGTTTAAAATGACATTTGATGTGAAAATGATGACTGAATTTTCATTTTTGGGTGGACTGTTAATTTAATAGCAGTGGACATACATGTGGTATTTTTAACAATAGCCTAAATTATTAATAGAACCCCACTCTGGACCTTTTTTTAAATGGTGTTTAACTCATTATTTCACATGCTTCTTCAGTACACACAGTTAACCATGGCTTGAGGCCACTGAATCTTGACAGCTGGCGGTTCCGGCGCATGCGTAGAGCAGTCGCAGAGAGGAAGCGCGACAGAGCAGTAGCAACCGACGAGCTGCGGCTGATATCCCCTGACACAATTATGTCTGTCTCGCCACCGCCAGTTTATCTCAGGTATCCGTTTACCGGAGCCTGAATGGCGTTGGTAACTGTGCAGCGGTCGCCTACTCCAAGCGCAACCTCCAGTCCGTGCGTTTCGGTAAGTGACTCGCATATATTTTTTCTCCGACACCTTCTACCGCCTCGGTACTTTTAAATTCGTTTCCGCTGTTTCCTATAGTCCGTTTGTCCTCAGACGCTATAGAAATACGCATGCGTGAAATAAAGCCTTGGAATAACATTGTTGTCCATATGGCTTAATAAATACTATCTGGCTCGATCTGGATACTATATGTATCTCAATCGTTGAGATTTTCTGCTAAATCTACCGGTTGTTTGCAGTGACATGCCACAGCCAGGAAGTGTTTTGTAATAATTGCTCAAATGACTCCCAAATATTAGGCTGTGACTCAAAGCTTCTTTTTGACAATGTATCAAATAGTTCATATTCATATGCAAATTTGACGATGTGATTGGTCTTCAAACGAAAGTCGTTTTGGAACAGGAAGTAAATACAGCTGTCCCCTTAAAAACTGATCCAGTCATTGTAAACAGTAGGATAGTGAAAAGCGATTATAAATATGTAAAACTAGACTGAAGGCAGCTAGACTGGATGCTGCTTTTTTGATTAAACTAAAGTGAAACAAGGGTTTTTAAAAATAAAATAAAATACTTACATAATGTATATAAGCATGTCTTTTATTTACCCATTATTAGATCGGATTTGTTTGCATGGCTCTTCAAAATAAATATAATTTCAAATATTTTGTATAGGGTTTATACTAGTTTCATTAAATTATATTTCTTTTTTTTTTACATTGTTTCTTCACTACTAAAAGCAAGGTCTGTTTGTATTATAAAATCAGTAATTAATCCAACCAGTCTTCAGAAAGTAGGACAAATATTATACATTAAATATAAACAAAAAAAATATTTAAAAAATCAATTAATAAAAATAGTGTCTAGCACAACACATTCATTAAATAGGCTATTTAATACATCAACTTTGAAAGCCATGTAAATGTAAAATTTTCTCTCAGATTTGACTGTTTGTAATCCAGTTTGAATTCACTTGGCCTATAGAAATGTTAGCATTTATAGGTCATTTTGTATGTAAGGGTAAAAGGCAAGACCTAGTATAACGCAATTCATTTTTTTACCACTACTGAGTTAAATGTCATGCCAGTGTTGTCTATTCAGTTGCTGAAACTGCAGCTATGATGGTGCTTGTAAAATCCAGGTCAGTATTGAGGATGAAGGTTCGGTGTCAGGTTCTAGGAACCAATATCTACTTTCACTATTATCTTCTTGAGCAGTAGGCCTACACTTCAAAAAGACTTCCAACCTGTTTGCTAAACGTGTTCTGTTAAGTAACCAGTGGACAAGTATTATCTCTTATATGCAATTTTGTTGACTTTCTAAGATCATGTAATATCTGTGAGAAATCTCATGTGAGAGTGTTTGGTGAGTCTCCTGAAGTTTGATTTCTGTTGTGCACCAAGTTAATACTATACATGCTACGAGTCTGGTCTTGGTTTACTTTGACTATACTCTTATGTGAACTGTGCTTATGACTAAGGTATGCATTGGATAGTCAAATATTTTGGAGGTCTGGATTGCCAGTCATTTGCTGCTCAAAACCAAATTATTCAAACACAGATTTCATGGAGAGAAATATTTCCATAATGCAAAACACTGAGTTTTCATTTGTGTTTATGCAAAATCATTCACATCTTGGGTTATGTCTGTCATGAGTTGCTTGAAATATTTTTTTCTTTGATTATAACCCTGTCTTTTTGTATTCAATGTATTTCCAAACATGGCAAATCTTAGTCTTATAGATGCAATGTCTTTCAAATTAGGCCTAATAACTCTATACTTATTATTCCACCCAAGTAGGCTGGTGGAAATTTCTTCAGTGTTTAGAGATCTTGTTGTGTCGTGGAAAAAAGCAAGCTTCTAAATATCCTGTCAGCCTTTATCACAATATTTCTTAATATGACATCTGGAATAAAGATGCTATGCTACTCTGAACTGTTTCTTTAAAATGTATTGATCACTGGCAAAAAGCTGCTTGAATTCTTGGGCAGATAAATACTAGGAGCACAGAACAGGACATTACCCAAACAAAATGTAGGAACCAGTTAATGCATTTGTTCAGGTTATGGGTTATTTTTCAGTTTATGAAGCAAGATGGTTGCTTCATTATTTTTCGAACAAATAACTGGTGTGCAAAACAATAGACTTAGTCGGCATTGCTGGGAATGCGGAAAACAAACCATTCAAATGAATGCACGGAGACCTTGTTATGCACTTTATCTTTACTTTTTGTTATGACTTCGATTGATTTTTGCTTGGTGCTATGCCAAAAAGTTGTTGTGTGGTATTCTGTACCTCTAATAAGTAAAATAAATCCCGATCTGAAGATTTATATACTGCCGAATAACAGCACAATCTGAGCGGGTAGCACACAACATCAGAACTCCGACAACGTATGAAATATATCAAGCTTAATATTCATATTTATATGCACTCTAGATAGGCTAGATTACTTACCCTTCAATAACCTGTCCTGTCCTAATCCTAATCCTAGTCCTGTCCCGTTCTGATGGGGCTTACAGCAACCCGCCTTCACATCAAATAAATGTCACTCCCTGATATTTTGTGATGTAAATGTCATAATCTATTAAAACATTTTATTTCATTATTATACACAATCACTTACAAAAATTAACAATGGTGTTACAATGGTAAAAGTAGGCTATAGTAGGCAACCCTCTACGGACACATTGGCAATTGAATCTCCATTGGCTGGCTAGTACATTTTTTTGTTTACTCGCCAGACTGATATACTAGGCCTAAATATATATAATAAATATTTATTATACCTTATATATACCCCTTTTGCCTTTACACACACACAAGGGTTGGAACACAGAATTTTGGTCCACTGGTCACTTTATTAGGTACACCTTAATAGTACAGTGTTGAACTCATTTCATTTCAAGACCCCTTGTGTGCCAAGAAAATATCCCATAAAGGATGGACCACACTTAGGTGTGGCGTTACAGTGTGCCACCACCACCACCAGCCTGAACCATTGAGACAAGGCAGGATGGATCCATGCTTTCATGTTCTTTACGCCAAATTCTGACCCTACCATCTGAATGTCGCAGCAGAAATCGAGACTCATCAGAGCAGGCAACATTTTTCCAATCTTCTATTGTCCGATTTTAGTGAGCCTGTGCGAATTGTAGCTTCCGTTTCCTGTTCTTAGCTGACAGGAGCGGCACCCGGTGTGGTCTTCTGCTGCTGTAGCCCATCTACTTCAGGGTTTTACGTGTTGTGTGTTCAGAGATGGTATTCTGCATACCTTGGTTGTAACGAGTGGTTATTTGAGTTACTGGTGCCTTTCTATCATCTCTAACCAGTCTGCCATTTCTCCTCTGACATCAACAAGGCATTTTCTTCCACACAACTGCTGCTCACTGGAAATTTTCTCTTTTTTTGACCATTCTCTGTAAACCCTAGAGATGTTGTGCGTGAAAATTCTAGTAGATCAGCAGTTTTTGAAGTACTCATTCCACGTTCAAAGTCACTTAAATCCCCTTTCTTCCCCATTCTGATGCTCAGTTTGAACTTCAGCAAGTTGTCTTCACCACATCTAGATGCCTAAATGCATTGAGTTGCTGCCATGCGATTGGCTGATTAGCAATTTGTGTTACCAAGCAATTACACATGTGTACCTACCTAATAAAGTGGCCGGTGAGTGTATATGCTCTGTAATATACTGTGTATGTTTGTAAAATGGTACAGCTTTTTAAGTATCCGAAAGTACATTCTTAACATCAGTCAGTCAAGCATTGTAATATGACATTATGATAATTAGAATTAAAACTTAGTAACCATGTATGAATGCATAGAAATGTTAACTGAATTTAGGACTGGTGGTGATGCTTTTTTTTTTGGTTATTCAGTGTTTCTGTTAAAAAAATTATACTGATAAGATGATAACAATAATACTGATAAGATGATGATGATGATAATATTATGAGAGTGCGGACTGGCCATTGAGAGCACCGGGACGTTTCCTGGTGGCCTGGCGGCTGATTTGGCCCACTGCCCTGTGTTTTTATTTTCTTTCTTTCTTTTTTTATTATTATTATTATTATATATTTTTTGGCTTTCCAATGTGCCAAAGTGCTTATTTCCGATTGTGGCATTCCCTAATAAATCATAAATCGGTTAGTCTTGACTGGCAGCGGCGCGCGCTTCACGTCTGTTCCTTGCCTCCGTCAAGCAGTTTGGAACAGAGTCGATGTGCGGGACTCGAGGAAGGAAAACAAACTGCCAGAAGAAACAGTTAAATGTAGCGAAATTACTAACCTGTTCAGGGCTTCAATTGCAGGTCAGTTTAATCTGTAATACGCTGTAGTTTTGTCTTTATTAACCTAGTTGAGTATTAAACTGCTAGCACCCGTTAGGCAGTCAGTAGCACCCCATAATTACCATCAGTCAGAATACTATGCTACAGGACATAATTATTGATTGGAAAGTTACAATAATAAATTTAGCAGGCATATATTCACATGGATTTATTGTACAGGAAGGGACGGAGCTAGAGCAAACAGCAACGCAAAAATATCAGTCAGCCCAAAAATACTATTCAGTATTAGGATTTTCAATGTAGCTACTAATTTTGCCATTTAGCCACTTTAGAAAATGTTTTAATATATTTGTATGAATTATAGGTTTGTTAAATATTGGGTATTTAAGTCATTTTAAGAGAAATAACATTGTGCAAACAAATTGCAATGAGGTGGTTGTTTTGCAACAAGGTGAACATAGTTCTGTTAATAACAGTAGACCTGCTGGTAAAGAAGTGACAGGTACAAGAAAACAGGGAGTGGCAGAGATATTGGATAAAATGAAGAAAAGGGAAGTGAAGGTCTACTTCAAAAGAGAACCTTTAATTATTTTTCACGGCCCCGACTAAATACTTAGACCATATGATGGTCATACAAGTAGGCTAATAGGGTTGTCCGTGTTTCAGAATTTGTTGTGGGTGTATGGGATGGCCTGGATGAGTGTGAGATTTCCCGGCCTGACATTTTGTCCCAGTCCGCCCCTGCCTGTGACCACAGTTTTACTACAAATACCATGGTTAAACTAGCAAATAGCACGTTTAAAATTGAAAAACATGTTTAATTATATTTTTTTTACCATGGTTTACCATGTTCTTTTGGTTATAACCACGGTTACTTTTCGTAAGGGATATTTTCATTTTATTTAAATTTTACAATGTGTATTTGTGAAAATGATTAGGCTATACTGTACATTTAGCACACTCCACATAATGCTGTGCATTTGGCACTTCAGTAGACCTTTAATGTTACCTATGTTTTGTCAATTTTAAAATAATTGTTAATATCAATAAAAAAGTAGGACAGGCTTTTACTCTAGTCTTTATCACTTTATTAAAATTAAGCAAAACAAAATGACAAATGTTTACTTTCACAAGCCATCTGTCATGCATAGGCTTGTAGTAAGCTGTCTCTTGCCTGGAGACTCAATCAGGTAACAAAAAGTATCGGGAAACATTCCATTGGGTCATTTGGCCAGTCACAGACACCGTACGGACAGTCCGACCCTATACGGCTCAGTTCTTTGACGTGTCTTGCTCTGTCGAGCGGCAGAAATTATTTTATATACACCATTCTGGGTCAACACCATGCTTGTCCAATGAGGGGGAAAGAATCGTTTTCCCCCACGCCGACTCTGCCCACAAAGCTATGACGGGACACCGACCAAGTCTATACTGGGAGGTTAAGCACATATAATAAAGTAGGGGTTGTCAATGGAGTACCACAGCGGTACTGCAGGGCATCTGTCAATCTGTGTTTGAGCTCAATTTATTTTTTGTGAAATTTTAAATATTTTAAAGCAAAAATACAACATTAAATAAATTAACTTCAACTAAAGCTAACCTGTGAAGTTAAAATACAACACTCAATTTTAGTGGAGGCTCTTGCATACCATGAACTGATTAAGTTCTCTGACTATTAAAGATCGATGTGATGCTCATTTTACATAGCAGTTTCATCATATTGTTTAGCCTGAGAGTTACAAGCAGAGGTAGTATATTATGCTACAGATCAATATGAATAATAAATCTGTTTCCTTTTATTTATTGTTTTAAAGGAGTCTGGCAGTGGGGAAGATGACCGCCGATCTCAGCCCAGAAGGTAAGAAAACCTTATTCTGAAACCTTTCTCAAAGGAGCCTTGACATCATAAAAACCAATACTTATAAAGTCATAGAATGAGTCAAAGAAATTTTGTGCAACAATAATTGTGCAGGGTTGTTTATTACAGAATACATTTTTTTTCCTGTTATTTTCTTCTGTATCACTGTACCTCAGACAGGGGCGTAGCCATCATTTCAGAAGTGAGAGGGACAGAAATATTATATATATATTATGGTTGTAGCGGTTCACAAAATTCACTGTTCGGTTCGATACGACACAGTGGTGTCACGTTTCGGTACATTTTCGATACGGTGGGCTGGGCAATTGGTTACGTCGCAATGTTGGAAATGTTTTAAACCATAAAGACGAGCCAATGGATATCACACAAGCACGCGCTTGGACCAGGGTTTGCACAATGCAAACTAAGTGCAAGATTTATGCTGGTGAACATCTTAATCAGTGATTTCACTATAAGTAGAAAGTGAAAGTATAAACAGAATGACGGAGTAATGACGGAGCTTTCTGCATCTTACGCCGCATATTCTCTCAGAGACAAAGAGAGACGAATCTACTTCAACATATGCTGGTATAGCATATAGCTGTATTCATTTATTTCCTTTATATTTCTCTTGTGGCCCGTAAAAAGAGAATAATCGTATTTCGTGTTAAACAGGTTGTTTTTGAAAGTCGTGCTTGTCGGCGACTACATTTGATAATAATGTAGCAATCCAGTATCTAAGCTATTTTAATAATGAAAGTCGCTGGGCAGCGTTGACAAAGTTTCTGTCCTCCTAAATGTTTATGTGGGCAGCTCGATCTCGATCTCACTAACCAAAATAACATGATTTTCTCAGGCCATATGTATAATCAGACGAATAAAGATTATTAAAATGAATAAGTATGGATGACAGTTTATTACAATAATAGTTTAGTTTATTCCCCTCATTAGTAACAGTGTTCTCTATGGGATAAATAAAGTTAATATTAGTTTTATATTAATAATACTTAATTAACATTGTAATTTATCATCCCTGTAATGGTATTATTCATAAGTAAAAAAAAAGCAATCAACATCTTTCCAAGTTCTGTACATCAGGTCCAAAAGAAATGTAGAAAGAATACACAAAATGAAAACACCAAATACTTTTGTGATCTATTTCCATTTGTTATTTTCAAAAGGGAAATACTGACATGCAAGTTTACTGAGCAGAGGTCACCTTTTTTAATTTCAATAGGAGAGATGGACTTTTTTTTCTTTAGTATTATTATTTTGTGCTGTATTATTGGTTACAGAGTTATTTCTGTTTCAAAAGGCAGCTATAAATAACACTTTAATATTTAATGAGTGTTTATGTGATTTTATGTTGTGAAATTAATAAATATCTAATAATCGTTATAATCGTGAAACCATGATTATTCCTCAGACTATAATCGTACCAACAAAATCTCTTATTTCTAGCTTTTCATTGGCTTACAAATCAGATACACTGCTGGACAATAACCAATAATAATGATTTGTTTATATACTATAACGTCTCGGGTTACTCGCGTAACCCTTGTTCTCTGGGGAACGAGACGCTGCGTGAGCTTTCACGCTTTGGGAACGCGTACTGGGACCAAAGGAGAAGACGGCGTGCAAGCCTGTGCAGGGTGTGCGACCGTGAACCTGCCTGACGGTTTATGTAGGACACAACCGCCATGTTGTCCGTCCTCACTATGACATGATGCCCCCGGAGGACGGGGAGAAAACACATCAAAGCCAGGAAGACAGCCCTGAGTTCAAGGCAATTTATGTGCCAACAGAGGAACTCTCCTGTCCACACCCCGCTCGCCGGTCTGCCTTCGAAGACCGCTCCCCAGCCCGTCATTGATGCGTCCGTCGTGACCATATGGCGACGGTGAATCGCACCCATTCTTACCCCGCTCCGAAGAAAAACGGGGTCCCGCCATTGTAAAAGGGGTCGAGAGCAACTGCGCGACACCCTGATAAGGCGAGTGGCTGGTACAGAGGGGTGTAACCTCAGCTCCTTCATCCACCAAAGGAACGGCCTCATGTGAAGCAACCCTAGGGGCAACACAGGGGAGGCCGCTGCCATGAGGCCTAGCAGCCTGCGGCATGAACCTACAGAGACATGACGGCCTAGCTTGAAGCGGGCCAGACATGCTGTAAAATTGGATATCCGGGCAGGAGCCAATCGGGCCTGCATCTGAATGGAATCCAAACGAACCCCCAGAAAAAGGGTTCGCTGAGATGGGAGGAGCACACTCTTCTTGGCGTTCATCCTGAGGCCAAGAGAATGGATGTGGCGTAGAACAATATCCCTGTGACGACTCACCAGCTCCCTGGAGTGAGCCAGAATGAGCCAGTCGTCCAGGTAATTCAACACACGAATGCCCTGGAGCCGCAAAGGGGCCAGTGCAGCATCCATGCATTTCGTGAATGTTCTCGGCGCCAAGGCCAGGCCGAGGGGAAGGACCTTATATTGGTAAGCCTTCCCTCCGAAGGCGAATCGAAGGAACCTCCTGTGCCTCTGAACGACCTGGATGTGGAAATACGCATCCTTTAAGTCGATAGTGACAAACCAGTCCCCTCCTTGAATCTGAGACATGATGGTTTTCATCGTCAGCATCTTGAACTTCCCTTTGTAAAGGGAAAAATTTAGACGCCGCAGATCCAAAATGGGTCTCAGGCCGCCGTCCCTCTTCGGAACGAGGAAGTAACGGCTGAAGAACCCTCGTTCGATGTCCGACTGAGGTATTTCCTCTATCGCTCCTTTCTGTAGGAGGGAGGAAAGCTCTTGCTGTAGAACAGAAGCCTTGGAGGCGCTGTTTACTACTGTCAGTTGAACCCCGTCGAAGCGGGGGGGATTTCTCCCAAACTGAAGTGTGTAGCCAGACCGAATCGTGCGGAGAACCCAAAGCGATACCCCCGGTAAACGCTCCCATTCGTGAATGAAATGCGATAGAGGAAGCAGAGTGTCGTGCAAAGGAAGACATACCTGAGATGGGGTGTCGAGAAGGCCTGGAAGCAGCGGCACACCGCGAAGGAGAGCCCTCGGCGTCCTTGCTCGGGTTGACGGAGAGTGAAGTGCTGGACTGACGGGTGGCCGGCACGGTGTCCGAACGCTGCAGGAGAGAACCGACTGTGTCCCCTAACACGCGGCCCGTCGGCAGCGAAAGGACGGGCTGTAGAGGGGGAGAGACGAACGCGTCCCCCAACTGCCAGACCGAAGAAAAATGAGGGTGAACTCGTTCTGCACACCAAGCCTCGAGGGGTGGCTGTGACAGAGCTGAGCGAGGAGAGCGCATTCGAGGCGGGCAGAAACGCTTTTGCGGACTGTCCTCGTCTCGTAACGGTGAAGAGGCTCTCCTCATTCCGACCCGAAGGTCAGCAACGACCCGGATTAGCCGAAGCGGCAGGCCTGTTGGGCCGCTTCAGGTCAATCCGTTTGCGTGGGCACTGGCGGGGAAAGGACCGGCCACGGGCTCCCCAAACCACTGTTGGGGGAGGGTGCGTGGCCTGGGCGCCACTTCCGCCAAAAGGCTCCTTCCTGTGGAGCGATTGCTCTCTAGACACAGAGGAGGAGGGAGTGGAATAGTCCCTCGTTCTCCTAGGCATAAACTGCTTAAGAACAGCCGATTGCATCTTGGCGGAGCGGAATTTCTCCACTACCGAGCTTACCGCTTCCCCGAACAGCCCAGACTGTGAGATAGGTGCGTCCAGCAAGAACACCTTCTCCTTCTCACGTATCTCAGTGAGATTCAGCCACAAATGGCGCTCTGCGGCCACCGAACCCGCCATAGAGCGCCCTACGGCGCGTGCGGTGTGCTTAGTGGCTCTGAGAGCCAAGTCAGTGGCTCTGCGCAGCTCTTTGACAGCCTCTGGAGTCAGGCCAGTCCCCTCGTCCATTTCATTAAGGATGTCCGCTTGGTAGGCCTGAAGGATGGCCATCGTGTGGAGGGCCATGCCTGCCTGGCCGGCCGCAATGTAGGACTTCCCGATAAGAGCGGAAGTAGTCCTACACGGCTTGGACGGAAGAAGGGGGCGGGACTTCCAGGAAGGCGCCAAAGAGGGTGAAAGGTGGGAGGCCAAAGTTTCCTCCACCACCGGCATGGCGGTGTAGCCCTGCTCCACAGAGCCAACGAGGTTGGTGAAGTCAGCGGCCGCCGCGTTAGTGAGGCGGGAAGAAAATGTCTGTTTCCAGGATCTGGAGATCTCGTGATGCAGATCACCGAAAAAAGGCAGTTTTCTCCGCTCAGGCTTTGAATTTGGGCCGCTGAGGAACCGCTCGTCGAGTTTCGAAGAGCGAGACTCGCGGGGCTCGTCGGGCCAATCCAGCGCGAGCTTCTCAGTAGCGCGCGAAAGCACGTCCACGAGTTCAGAGTAGGCCGGAGAAGGCCGCGCCTCCTGACCGCTAAGCGTTAGCGCATCCGCTAAAGCAGGCCCGAAATCCTTGGAGTCGGAAGCCGCTGTTAGCAGTATATCATCTATTCCGAAGGAGACGGTATCACGTGCCCTCGGGCTAGGAAAAAGATAATCCTGCGTGAATTCAACCGGTGAATTCACGCGAACACGCTCCGGAGATGGAGGGAGAGAAAAGGCGAGGCCTGTCTGCTCACTCTCCATCTCCTCGAGCTCAACATCCGAACCCCAGGTCGCTGACTCACGAGAGACCGCGGATTCACGCGGAGCCGCTGAGGCCTCCGGAGCGCGACGGGGAAAAATGGATGACTCCTTCTCACACACCTCAAGCCGAGAGCGGAGGGTTATGAGACGGAGATTCTCACAAAGTTTACACTTCGATATCCCATAAACCACATCGCATGCATGCGAAAACCCCAAACATTTAACAGACTTACTGTGTGGGTCATCGCAAGCGATGAATCGCGCACACGGCGGTTGGCAACGGCGATATTCCATGGCACTTCACCGCAAGGAGAACAAGGTTCCACTGTAGGCAGTCGCCGAAGTGCAGATGGATAAATCGCGTCCGAAATATATATTTTTTGGCCAGAAAATCGCAACAACGAAGGGCAATGTGACCGCTTCGTGAAGGCAGAGAAATCTGAGGAGTGGATGGCGCGTTCGCAGTAGGCCGCCGGTATGAGCTGTCGAGTGATTGCGTCAGAGACGGCGTCGCGCCATCAGCCAATGAATTGGTGTGATTCTATAAGGGTTTCAGACATCGGTCACGCAGGAGGCGTTCCCAAAGCGTGAAAGCTCACGCAGCGTTGAGTGAACCTATGATAGAGAAACACTTTTTATCACATAAGGCAGAATAGTTTCTATACTGTAATAAATGCTATGTCAATTAGCACTACATTGTTCATATACTTTATTTATTACCTGGAGATGACTTGAAAAACCCAAATAAACCATACATTGTCGCAATCGCATGTTCAATGTCTTCATGTTTCCAAACTTTTCTGGTTTTCTGTGAAAACAACTGTTTTCATACAGCGAGAGCTGGAGCTTTTGTCCATATTTGGAATTTCCTTTTCTGCGCGAGAGCAGCTTCCGGCTTTATGTATGAATTAAACATACACTTCACAGAGTGTTTAGCGCTCTGTGATGTTCATCTCGCTTTATTCTGGGTCCGAATAAAACATCAGGTCATGCACAGACTATCCTGTCTCTTTGAGTTTAAATCTATATTTATTCACACCGGCTCTTGAAAACCTCTATGCGAACACACTTGTCCGAAAATGTGCGGGGGACGAATTTACGTGATATTAAAAGTGGGGGGGTCATGTCTAGAGTTCGACTGACTGCCCTTGCATACAAGGCTGTGCAACATGACAAAGATTTTTTTTGTGTGTGTGACTACTAGATTATAGTAATTTGGTTTGTAACTTGTAAGCAATCTGTTAACAACAAAAACAACACATTCGAGAAAGGTTTTTGTTAAGGGTGCAACGGATCGTAGATGATCCGTGATCCGTACGGACCAGTCCCCACGGTTCGGCACGCATGTGATTCGCGGATTAACTGATAAATTTAACCACCATAGAGTGAAGTGTATCATTTGCACGTGTTTCGGGACTCGATTATAATAACTTTACCCGTAAACAATGGAGCTAAGCGCTAACGTAGATTCCAGCGCGACGCATTTGGTCGAAACCCGCCTCATTCGGCCTTCCGATTGGCCTAGTGTCTACGGCAAATGTAAATGCTGTAGACTCTCGGCCAGTCGGAAGGGAGAATCATCTACAGTCTACACAGGCCACTGCACAGTTCTGGGTTCACATCTTCTGCGCTCTTCCGACAACGCCTCAACGGACGGATACATACACAAAGTTATGTTAAAATACCCGTTTTGGCAAGTATTCTGGTAAACACAGTTGGTTATGTCTTAAGTTAACGTATACAGCTGAGAAAGAACATGCAGAACAGTTGTGTTTCCTGCATGACAACCTGCTGTTCTTAAACTGGGAGGACTGAGAACTTTCAGTGAAAGATGGGTAGAGTGAGGAAGACTCAGGGACTGCAACTGAGTTCAAATTAAAGCACATTCCTTTATATATTGTTCTTTGGAGGACTTTGTTTTATATAAAAATGCAGAAAGTTGCAAAAAGCAGAAAGTTAGAATGCACTTTAGATGTTCTTTGTCATTTATACCAAACACAAATGTTGCTGGTTGCTAGTGTGTTTGCAGCACTACTATTATCATCCAAGTGGATGCTGCACACTGGTGGTGGTTGAGGAGAGACCCCCCACATGATTGTAAAGCGCTTTGGATGTACCACAATACACAAAAAGCGCTATATAAATGCATCATTCATTCATTCATTTATTTTTATATTTTTCAGTTTAATTGATTTTTATTTATAAAGTTTTATTTATTTTATTTAAATGTATATTTCAAACAAACTTGAAAAATTCTGCTTGATAAATGCTCTAAAACATTTGTAAATGATTGAAAAAAAAATTGTATTACCTGTTTTATACATTTAATACTTGGTCAGTTGATTTATTTATTTGGATAAATATTTAATTTGAATACCGTGCAGTGCACAAAATGTAGATTCGAGAGATGGTTGAAGTCAGTGTTCAATAAATGATGTTAAATTTAGAAATGTTGTGCATCCACTTATTATTAGTGTGACATTTTAGTATGCAAATGAAGGGGAAAACTTCAAGATATCGGCCCAAAAAATCGGCAGCACATATCGGCCATCGGCTGACCCTGACCTCTAAACATCGGCATCGGCTATAGAAAAACCCATATCGGTCGATCTCTAGTCATGTCCCCTGTATTCTGTGATCTACGCCCCTAGCCTCAGATGATATAACAATGTTACAAAAAGCTGTTCTGATAGTATCTTTTTTTATCTTAAATGCACACACAGAGGTACACAAATTAATTTACATGGTTAAGATATCAAAAAAGTAACTTAAAAATAAAAATTTTAAAGTAAAAAATTATCCTAAATCAATATTTGAGCAAGTACATAACCAGCCAGTGTTCAAAACTATCGCCTTACTTTAGCCCGATTCACAATGGTTAGTAGGCTATCGCACATGAGGATCCTGCAGGTGGCGGCTTATTTATAGCCTTTTCACACAGCAGGTGGAATAATTACATAATTTTGATGGCGGATTGTGACCCAGAAAGCATTATGTGTTTATGAAACACATGTGACTGAAATTAAATTATATACCAGTTTTAAATGCGTTTCTGATTACAGATAGCCTGGGATTACACAAGGTTTGTATTCTAAAGAAAACCATTCCGAAGGGAGCATAGTTTGCTTTTGGGGTTAAAATAATTTCTTAATATGAAATTCGAATGATATAACAATTAGAGATTAGACTGTACAGAAAGTGAAATCTACACTAATACACACTAAATACACGTAGTCATGCAATGCTAATTGCCTGGCTGCAATACCAGGTTTTCAACAGAGATGGCGACAAAGAGGCAAAACTTATGGACTGCAGTTTAACCATTAGGCAGTCACAAGAACAAGGACATCCTCCACAAAAGGACGTATTTCGAATAACTCCTGCATTATTACATAATGGCGATACATTACTTTAATTGACAGAGTAAAGAATCTCTCACTTTCATGATGTCTTTTAAAAAGTCGAAATTATGAAACTATTAAATTATTAGGTTGTTACAATGTTACAAGATCATTTTCTCTAAAGATATTATAGCTCTATGGTATCTCAGACTTTTAGAGCTCAGTAGTTGGGTCAGAAATCAATTGCATGCTGTCCTAAACTGAGACGTCACTTGCTCTTGTCTCATGCGCACATCATATTGTTTTTGCAGTGACATTTTAATCAGACATCCTTAAAATGTAAAAGACTAAAAGTATACTTCCATTTTTTGGCAGA
Source organism: Ptychobarbus kaznakovi (assembly GCA_027422405.1). Classification (NCBI taxonomy): domain Eukaryota; kingdom Metazoa; phylum Chordata; class Actinopteri; order Cypriniformes; family Cyprinidae; genus Ptychobarbus; species Ptychobarbus kaznakovi. Next base: position 15,031,519 of record CM049812.1, on the reverse strand, counting down.
GTATCGAATGTGATGGGAAGTTCTCATATGTCAGTGTCATTAGCTATGTTTCCATCCACCTATTTGTATGCGCATAAAAAAGCTTATGCACACATTTGAGTAAGATAAACTTTTTGTCCGGTAAGAAAAAAATGTGCATAAACTACTATGGAAACACATTTACCGAATAAATTGCTCCATGCTCACCAAAAAAGTCATGTGACTTTGCGCTATGAGACGGGGTAATTTGACTATCTGCGGACCGATCTCATTCCCAGCATCTACAGGTACATCCCCAAAAATTAGAATATAGTGACAAAGTTTAATTTCATTTTTTCTTGTAACTTATTTCAAAAAGTGAAAATTTCATATATTTTAGATTCATTACATGTAAAGTAAAACACTTCAAACTTTTTTTTGTTTTAATTTTGATGATTAGAGCTTACAGCTAATAAAAGTCAAAAATCAGTATCTCAAAATATTACATTTACATTTGAATTTCAATAAATGACCATCCATACAGTATACATTGTGGGTATCTCTTGTTCTTTGAAACCACAATAATGGGGATCACTGCTGACGTGGCAATGGTCCAGAAAACGATCATTAACACCCTCCACAAATAGGGTAATTCACTGAGGTAATTCACCATTACTGAAAGGGTTGGCTGTTCAAGGAGTGCTGTATTAAAGCATTTTAAATGCAAAGTTGACTGGAAGAAAGAAATTGGGTAGGAAAATGTGCACAACAACAGGGATGACCGCAAGCTTGAGAACACTGTCAAGCAAAGCCGATTCAAACACTTGGGAGAGCTTCACAAGGTTCAAGGTTCTTTTATTCGTCGCATACTCAATTATACAGCATATAATCTGTAGTGAAATGTAAATCAGGACAGGTCCGCTCAATGGACAGTGCAAAAAAATTAAACATAACACAAGAGAATATATATAAATATAGGTAAAATAAAAATAAGGAGTAAAATGTGCAATAAAATGTGCAATACAGTATACTGTGGACTTAATAAATAATAATATAAACAGGGATGTGCAAGAAGAATGTGCAAACAGGTTGTATCGGGTATACTGTATATACATTGCAGCAATGTGGATGATGAGAGTAATGAATGTTTTACAGTTTATTAAATTGAGTCCTGTAAATGTTATTTGACCGAGTTTGAGTTTAGGAGCTTGAGTTTAGGAGCCTGATGGCCTGAGGGAAGAAGCTCCTCCTCAGTCTCTCAGTTTTTGCCATCAAGCTCCTGAAGCGCTTGCCAGATGGCAGTAAAATGAAAAGATGGTTACGGGGTGATTTGAGTCCTTGGTTATTTTAACAGCTCTGCTTTTGCAGCGTTTGAGGTAGATAAGGGTAGGAAAAAACAAGTAGTGAACTGAAGCTGGAGTCAGTGCATCAAGAGTCACCACACTCAGGCATCTTCAGGTGTTGCTCAGTGGTCCAAAGTCCTCTTTTCAGATTAAAGTAAATTTTGCATTTCATTTGGAAATCAAGGTCCTAGAGTCTGGAGGAAGAGTGGAGAGGCACAGAATCCATGTTGCTTGAAGTTCAGTGTGAAAACTCTGTTCTTCTAAAGTGTAGAAAACTCTGAAAGAGAAGACCAGTGTTTTCGATTGGAACGTCAGCAGCATTCTTTATTCTATGAAATTTTAGAGCACTTTATGCTTCCTTCTGCTGAAAGGCTTTATGGAGATGCTGATTTCATTTTCCAGCAGGACTTGGCACCTGCCCACACTGCCAAAGGTACAAAAAGCTTGTTCAATGACCATGGTGTTACTGCTTGATTGGTCAGCAAACTCGCCTGACCTGAACCCCATAGAGAATCTATGGGGTATTGTCAAGAGGAAGATGAGAGATTCAGATTCATTGTTTATCGTCCCCAGAATGAGGAAACTTGTTTCCACAGACTGTACCCGAGCTGTAGTACACAATACACACATAAGTGATTCACACATATTTCCACCAAATACAAATATACAGAGTCAGTGCACATGATTAATGTGAACTGCACCAGATGTACATCAGCAGTCCTACACGTATATTACCCAGAAGGTAGTAGCACCAACAAAACAATATAACTGTTAAATTCCACACTCCCAGTTTCTGTGAATTTAACATTCTAATAGCAGAGGGTACAAAAAGAGACACCAGACCCAACAATGCAGATGACCTGAAGGCCACTATCAAAGCAACTTGGGCTTCCATTACACCTGAGCAGTGCCACACCGCATTGATGCAGTAATTCATGCAAAAGGAGGCCCAACCAAGTATTGAGTGCATAGAAATGAACATACTTTTCAGAAGCCTGACATTTCTGTTTAAAATATCCTTTTTTATTGATCTTATGTAATATTCTAATTTTCTGAGACACTCAATTTTTGGTTTGCATTATCTGTAAGCCATAATCATCAAAATTTCAAGAAATAAAGGCTTGAAATATTTCACTCTGTGTAATGAATCTATATAATATATGGGGTTCACTTTCTGGAATGAGTGACACAAAATATTGACATTTTTCTTGATATTCTAATATTTTTTTTTAGATGTACCTGTATATGTTGTTCTGGTCATTCTGAAATGCCTGAGCAAAGTCTGTCGTCAAAGTATTTCTATATAATTGTCTTACACAACTGCGTCCCAAACAGCTGCCATCTACCTCTGAAAGCAATGACTGCATTCATTGTGTTTAGTCTGCTTGCTCTGAGATGCATGTAAGTTTTTTTTATATATAATATATATATATATATATATTATATTTATTTATATTATATATAATATATATATATATATGAAAACTATTATATTCAGTGGCTTCTTTTAGTTTTCTTAGTGATACCTAGTGCCAGTTTACCAGGAAGTGGCACTTTTGTTGTTTTTGACTCTTGATGGCAACAGTGATTTATTCGCAAATGTTTTATGCGATATAGTTTTGTGCATAAGTTTAATTAGAATGTTTGGATGGAAACACAGCTATTGAATAGATATCAGACCTCTGTAATAACACAGGCAAGCTGTAAATTGACAGATATTGCAGTGCAGCTCTAATTTCCATGGACATTATCATCATGATAGCGATGATGAGACCAACATATGAGACCTGCTTTGAGATCCAATGATTTTGTCAAGTTTGACAGTTATTTTTCGACAACTTGAACAATGTGGTCTTTTCTCTTGTGTTGGCTTATCACAGAGAACAAAAAAGTTCAGCCAGTTTTGCCTTTACTCGGGTTTCTGTAATTGTTGTTGATTTAGAGCTTCTGCTTCCTCCAGTATTTCCCATTTCTTTCAGAGTCATAGTATATCAAAACGCTATATAATTTAGCTCCAACCTGTGTGTGCATGCATATTTACATCACTGTAAAAATGGTAATTATTCCACTTAATATAGCAGCATAATTCATTGTGGGTAATATATAGGTTTGACTAAAGCTGACATAAAACCAAACCACTTGAGTTTTATTAAAAGTTTGGCCTTGTTGGTTCATTAACATAATTATTTCTGTGAATGTCAATATATGTCTTAAGGCATAGAAAAATATGCTTCTGTCTGGAGGTACTTGAAACAGGCCAGTATATTCTGATTTATGAAGAATGGGACTGCAAGCAATGTCTTTCCACTGGAATCGTTGTATTAGTCATTGCCTAAGGGCACCAGAAGGGTGAGTAGAGTTGCATTTAGATCAAGTCAAAACAGAGATGGAGACGGTTGTCAGTGAAAACATGGGAGGGAGGAAGATGAGGCGGGTAGATTAAATATTGTGTTTGTGGTATTGCAGAGATTAGTCAAGTACATTCATGACTGATCTAGCATATAGTGTATTTGCAAAAGTGTAAGTCAGCGTATTCTAATTGTTTTACTTTTTATTATAGATTTACTTTTGTTAAGATAATCTTGTACTTTTCTCTAAGCAGGAAACCTTAGACTGGTCCGAAGAAAATAAGACTTGTTTAAGCAAGTCTGAGAAGCTGTGTTAAAAAGGGTTTAGAAGAGGATTTTATCCCTACAGATTAATAAGATAAAAAAACATCTTCAATTGAAGAATTGAGTATTTAATTGGAATTGTCAGTCAACACAAATACTGAGTAAATCAAGCTTTTTCTGTAAGAAAATTAATTATGTTTTAGGTCACCTTAGCTTGTGCCTGTCTCCTTTTAGTGGAATTTTTAAAAAGAAATGCAATGATGCATTTAAATGGTCAAAAGTGTCAGTAAAGACATTTATGATAATAGTGTAAAACAATTTAACATTTCAATCTTATTTCTAAGTATATTTCAATTAAATGCTGTTTTAAAATAATAAAATATCTGTTTTCAAAATTTGATAATAATTAGAAATGTTTCTTGAATGCCAAATCAGCATAGAATGATCATGTTACACTAAAGACTGCTGAACATTTAGCTTGCCATCACATGTCATTACATTTTAAAACAGAAACTTTTTTTAATGTTGATTTATTTTGTAAATTGTAATATTTTGTCTGCAGGTGCTACTGAACATTTTTCTTGTATGAACAGCTGTGTTTTATATGTACTACTGATAACATTCCCACAATTTATGAGAAATCCCCTCCACACACACCATAAAAATTGCGTTAACGAAGATGGCTCAGGGATTTTTAGGGGTGTTCTTTCACGTAAAATAACTGCTGTATGCTAAATAAATAGACATATTCCTTTACAGTAAAGCAGTGGGCCAAAGTCAGCCCATGATGACCATGATTTGGATAAAGAATCAACTTAATTCAATTAGTCATGGGCCATAATAGTGAAGCTGACTAGTCTTGTTTTTGCATAAAGCCCTCTCAGAAAAGTCATCCCTTTTACTGCTAATGCCATGCATGCAAATAGTCATCTTTGGCTGTTGCAGTGTCCTGCAACATTCATTAAATTGTGAATAATTTTCTTTAAACATAAGAACACATACTGTGTGAACACCCTAAAGAAGTAAACTGATACGAACCTAAAACCAGCAAATTACTGAGGATTTCCCAAAGACCATTTAGTTGACAATTCCATTCAGACAACCCACAGACTAGTACAGCTGATTTAAAAATTAAATATATACACACACACACACACACACAACACACACACACACACACACACACACACACACACACACACACACACACACACACACAACACACACACACACACACACACACACACACACACACACACACACACACACACACACACACACACAACACACACACACACACACACACACACACACACACACACACACACACACACACACACCACACACACACACACAACACACACACATATATATATATACACATATACACACATATACATATATACATATTATTTTTTCCACCCCTAGGTGCCACTCTTTCCAGGATAACTATTTATGACTGTCAGGAAAGCTCTCTGAGATCATTTGAAATTGGTCCTCATTTTCCATTCACCCACATGAGCCATGACCTAATGAATCCAGTTCATAAAACGCCTTGTAAATTGTCAAATGAGACCTTGACATGCTTGGTCATATTGCTTATACTTTATAGATAGGAGAGATTCTTTCAGTCAGTATGAAGCGTATGTACTAAGATTAGCATTTTGTCAGTGTGAGCTTGTACTAGGGTCAGAAATTAACTTATATTAACAAAGGTGGCAAACGTGTATCTACATGACAAATGCTATTGCTTTTGATATTGCTAGTTGGCAATGTCACTTGTAAAGAAACACATTGTGTCTGCGCACATAACATATACATATAACTCCCATTATCATCACTAAAGCTGTCTACACTGCAAAATAAATCTCTTATATGTAGGGTTGGGTATCGTTTTTTTTTTTTTTCGATACCGGTGCCAAATCGATACTTTTAAAACGGTACCGGTGCCTAAACGGTGCCTGAACCGATACTTATATAAACAAAATTACCAGTTAATAATTGGATTGGCCATTAGCACTAAACACATGGGCCCGGTTTCACAGACACACAGACAGGGCTTAGATTAACCCTAGACAACACCTCTCTTTATCAAAAATTTGATTATTCACTTTTTCTAAATCTTCATCTTTCTCTTTATCTTTCTCTCCTTCCCTTGCTAGCTTGTACTTATTTGAACAATGCCTGAGACTTGGTGTTATGGGCACTTCCTCTGTCTGTTTGCCTCTTCAAGATTAATCGCTTTATGTATTCCCCAATTGTAAGTCGCTTTGGATAAAAGCATCTGCAAAATGACTAAATGTAAATGTAAACCAGGATTAGATCATAGTTCAATTATGACATTTAAGTATTTTTTATAAACACAGGGTACCTCTTTAGACAAAACAAATGCACTGATATATTTTAGGATCAGTCAGTGCAAGTTTATTTCAGTTAAAACAGCTACGAGTTATATTTTAGTCTAGCACTAGGTTCAAGCTATGTCTGGAAAACGGGGGGGGGGTCATGTGTTTTTCGTTCATACTGGACACCAGAAGGCGCCCTCGCACAGAAAACCCACAGATCCAGTCACAGAAGTAGCAAACTCTTTTTCCACCGTGATATGGATAAGTAAACAGAAGATATAAACGTTGTGAATGATAAAATAAATACAATAAACACTCGACTACGACAATGCATAGTTTATCTGTGCTATTCAAGCAATCTATGGTATTTTCATAATAATTAAGTATATTTATAATCCATTGCTAATCAATGTATTATTAGCCTATGGAGTAGTAGTAGCTTAGCTAGTTAATGTAAGGTCGTCAGAGCAAGTGTAATCACTGCATTCACGCGCTCCTCGGATGCTCTCATTTCCCGAGTTGTGCTTTTAAGTCTGAATGTGAAAACCGCACACTCGGGTTACTACAAAGATTTGTTGGACTTGTATTATTAGAGCTTTTTGAATTGAGTTCATGTGCACTTTCTCAGTCGGGAAATTATTTTGCACGTGTGAAGATGCTTTTCGTTTCGATCCGTTTCGGAGAAACAAAGGACAAATATTTCAACCGATCGCTCAGGCATGGCACCGAAATGAAGCACCGAAATCTGCATTCTGATTCGGTTCGGTACATACCGGTTCCATAGGTACCGGTGCCATGTTGGTACCGGGTTTCGGTACCCAACCCTACTTATATGTGATCTGTACTTTGTTGTGTATGAGCAGGGCTGGGCGATTTTTCCGATTTTATCGATTAATTCGAATTCAATGTTTTGCCATGATTAATTTTTTTGAAATTAAGGAATCGCAATTTTGAATAGAAATATTACTAAACATTAGAATTAGACACTTTGACAATATGCCAACAGTCAAGTGAAAAGAACGATTCCGTGTGATGCGCTCATATTGCTAAGCGCCATTCACACAGAATGCGCTTTTCTGTTGTCAAAGATGCAATGTGGTGGACAGTCGCATCTTCAGGAAAAACATGCAAGAAGATGGGAGTGAACTTTTAACTCGAGTACCACATTTTTAGAATGCCGTTTCATGCATGAGATGCTGCAAGAGATGTGAGTGCAACAGTAAAACACATCTATAAATAAAACACGATGGAAAAGAAGTGCAAGCAAATAAAAAAACCTGTAACTACTACTGTATGTCTAATATTTCATGTTTGCATCATGTTGACAGACAGAAACTGCTGTTCATTGTCATTATTTCTGAACATATAATATGTATAAGACAAGTTTGTACAAGATGTAGTTAATGCATCTTTTCTGCAAAGATATTTAACAAGTGATTTGGGTAACATTAATTAACATGATGTTGACAACTTCATGTGTGGGGCACTTGCAATAGAATTTTCTTTAACTTGTAGGTTAATAAAGAAAAAGTTACTCGAACCATGTTGTAGTTACATTTTGAAGTTGACTAGTTAAAAATCGTAAAAGAAATAGGAGAGAATTTTATTTTTGCCATATCGCCCAGCCCTATGTATGAGAGAATTCACAAAAAGTGCAAAATTCAGTCAGTTGTTTACAATGTTGACTCATCCAAATGCCTCAAATTGGCAATCACATTTGTAAGCTTGTCAGTTACAGGTGTAATTGTTTAAAATGCTCACCCTGCAAAACATGTACTGGTACTGGTTTAAATGCATTGCCATAGCACATTGTCACATGACTGTCAACCTAAATGTTTACACAGGCCTTGTGTTTCACCTTTGGTTTAGGATTTCAGTAGCTTAGTCGGTCACAACAACAGGGGAAACTGGGTAGTACAAAGGGCGAGTGCGACCCATAGGAAAATACGTATCCTGTCCCCTACCAAGGGCTCCCATGATTGCTATCATCATTACCAAGGAAATTCCATCATCTTTCCTGTGTTACCTGAAAATAGGACAGCCTCGATCAAAGAAACACATATAGAGCTAATAGTTTGTTTAAAACTATTTTTATTTCTAGCTCCCCCCCCCCCCATTGTATAGCTGTGTTTAAGTATGTAGGGCTCATGTAGTGTGAAGCTATTATCATTCAGTGTTTTGCTTACATCAAATACGCTTTGTTGTTTGAGATAATTACAGTACATCTTCCCTAGTCTCATGTATTTATTTAGACTAATTAAAATGCAGTTTAGACTGTAGACACAGACTACAGATTTTATGATTTCCTCAGCTCATTTTAGGTTTATCACAGGTCGTACCGGGTGTGTCTCACTCGTCCTTAAAAGTGAAGCTGCGGGCTCTTCGATCGCCCCCTGGTAGCTGGCTGCAGTACAGGTCATAAACCCCGCCCTCTCCATGTAAACGAATGGGACTTCAGTCAAAATAAAAAAATAAATTACACTTCCAATGCAATTTTCCGAAATACGGTTTTGGTCATTTAAGGTAGTTGTTATCACGCTGATATATGTTAAATTTGTCATTTTTGTAATAAGTTTGATTTTAGCTAGTAAAAAAAAAAAATGGGGCTTGTCATTATGGCTGATTGGGTCTGCGGGAGTTTGATTCCGCGGCTCCACCTCGCGACACTACTGCGCAGACTCTGGCTCCAAACGAACCTCTACTGCGCAGACTCGGGCTCCAAATGACGTCATTTACTCAAGATGGCAGCAGCCATACTGAGATGTATTCGCTTCACATTTCTATAGGGGAAGGAAGCGGAGATACGTCGTCCATCTTTTTACAGTCTATGGGTGTACAACCACTATAATGATTCTGTTAGACGGATTAATAGTCATTTTGCAAATTACTTAAACTTTATACTTAAAAATACTTATGTCTTTAAAGGTGCAGTGTGTAGTTTCTGGCGGCATCTAGCGGTTGAGTTTGCGAATTGCAACCAACGGCTCAGTCCCACGCTCACCCCTCCCTTTAGAGAAGCTACGGTGGCGATACAGGGCTAAGATGGCGTCGTCTGCGACCGCAGAGAGCAATGAGGTTTCTTTACAATGGTAAATTAAGGAATTATATTTACTTAATTATTCAATAAACAATGCATTGCGAATATTACTGTTACTTGTTCATCCTTGTGTCCGTGTTTTTCGCGAGAACAACATAGTGACGATACGCGCTCTGTAGAGCAGTTTGTCCGTTTAGGGCTACTGTAGAAACATGATAAAATGGTATATGTAAAATGGTAAATGGAAACATGGTATATGTAGTTATAAATCGCTCATTCTAAGGTAATAAAAACATAACAGTTCATTAAGTAAGGTCTTTATACTCCTCTGAAAACGTAGTTATGTATATTATATTGCATTTCTCTCTATAGATCATCATAAATATTACACAGTGCACCTTTAAAAGACATTGTCATGCAAATATTGAAAATTTGTTTCAGTTTCTGTTATAATGAATCAGTTTCCCGAAAACTCTAAATCCAGTTCACTTGTGTTTACTCTGTGGGTTAATAAGGAGTCTGATGTCCACCAGACCACGTGTATCCTGACTCCGCCCACTATCTCAGTGTCTGCCTGTATTTACTCGCAGAGCAGATGGATACACCAGAGATCCGAACTGAGAGTCAACACAAAACAACACTAGCTAATACATGATGTAGTTTTTAGTGAGTTACCACTGAATTTGCTCTGAATACATTTATGCAATCGTTCTGTTGCTCGGAGGAACTTGAGTAGTTGCCCGTGTGTTTTAATCGTTTCTTCAGCTTGTGGTAAACGGATGGGAGAGCTCCAGTGAGGGTTTCCTCACCACTGTCTGACATAAAGGATGACTTTAGGTGGTTTGGCAACTGCTTTAAGCACCTCCACAGAATGCCTGTCTACACACAATGGAATACAAATACTGCTGCAGAGCGGATTAATGTACCAGGACAACATCAACCGGTTGTAAGTTTATAATATGAGTATTTTTTTTGTCTTTTTCTTTTTTCTTACTACTTTTTTTCTTTCCCACTAATTTCTTCTCATTTTATTTTCTTTTGCACATTTGAAAGTCCCCTATATCTTCCTTATTTTCTGTAATAATTTCTCTTTTTATTTCTTTTTCATTTATTTAGGGAGTTATTTTCTAATGTAATTTGTTATTTAATTTAAATTTAATAGTTTATTCATTTCAGTTCGTTTTCTGATTTCTTTTTTTTCTCTCACACACTGATTCCAAAGTTCAGTTTTAGTGCGATTCCATTGAGCTCTTTATCTGTGATGACTGAACTTACTGTTACTTCCTGTAATGAAGGATGTTCAGTTTATCAAGGAACTAAATATAAACTATATTAAGATGATTTTTCAATCTGAGAAGCATGTTGCGTATGTTGTCACATGGTGAATTAGGCAGTCAAAACAAACAAAGTATAGTCTTACACCTTACATCACTCTTACACCACCTTCCTGTCCTCAGTAAACAGGAAGTCCTTGCCACACACATTTTTATCATTATGCAAAAACAAAACATTAATTCCGTTTAAACATACTGCAGACCACACATCTCTTTTTTAAGTGTGGGAAAAAAATCTTAATGTTGAGCAATGTTTGTGTATATATAAGTAAATAAGGATAGCATTGTTGCAATGTGTGATTTGGAGCCTTTTTTGTCTTTACATAAATAATGTTATTAAGCATTTATGTGTATAGAATCTCTCTCATAAACATTATTTTGAATATGCAGACTGATTGATTCATATAAATCAACGAGATCAAAATGTATTCAGAAATGTGCAGGGCTGCTTTCAATAATGACTCAATCTTGATGCTATCAGTGCACACACATTGATGAAGTGTTCGGCTCACCATTACGCGTTTGTCATCTCGTCTTTCTTTCTTTCCCCTCCCTTTTCCTGCTGTAACACACAAACCACTGCTTAAATTAAACCATGTGTGTTAGTATTTCATCGTACAGTGCGAGCAGACAGACGACCATAGATTGAAGTGTGGTTGGACAGGTCTTGACCCCTGTCAAACTGCCACTTTATTTGTGTGCTGTTCTGAGTTTGTTAGTTACTGTGGTGGGCATCCACAGAATAGTTTGCACATTTAAAATTAGTTTTCCAGGGTAGAAGGATTTTGGGATTTAACTGGTAACTTCCTCATTGAATCTATTCAGATTGCTCACTCACCACTGATTGCTCTGAACCACAGGTTATGAGGTCCCACTCAAAATAAGCACAGAAAAACAACAGATCACATTTATATCTGCCTCCATCCAATCAACAACACAAATGGACGTTGGATTGAAGCAAGACCCTCCAATATTTTTTCTTTTTGATAAACTCTTTTACTTGTCAGAGTAAAGAAGAAAAGGACGTAAAATATTAAATCACAAATAAATAAATAAATCACAAACTATCCTGTTAGATTACTGACTGGTTCATATGACAAAATGTTATTAAAATACATATTCAAATCAAATCTCTTTTATTGTCACATCACCACAGCACGTGTGCCTTGGTGAGTGAAATTCTTGAGAGCGTGCTCCGGACAGTGCAGAAACAATTTACATATAGACAGTACATACAGACTTATACAGAAGACAATGCAGAATACACATACATATACTCAGTACACACAGTGTACTATTAGACATACTTACAGTTATCAAGACATATTATACACAGTATGTACACATAATGTATTTTATATAAGCAGATTTTACATAGGCCGGATACGCAATGTCATGGATGTGCGTCGCATGGTATCCAGTGGTAGCAGATAGGTTGTTATGTTAGTGCATTGTGTGCGTGTAGTCCATTTGAACTGTGTTAAAGTGCAGTGCATGGCATATTGTAAAGTGGGAGTGTGCTGTAGAGTGTATTAGTTTTTGCTGTTCATTAGCCTGATAGCCTGAGGGGAAAAAGCTATCCCTCAGTCGACTAGTGCGGGATCGGATGCTGCGGAGACGTCTTCCTGAGGGCAGCAGAGAGAGCAGACTGTGGGACAGGTGGCTGGAGTCCTTGATGATCCTCCTGGCTTTCCTTATACACCGCCTGGTGTAGATGTCCTGGAGGAGGAAGCTCACCTCCAACAATGTGGGCGGGCAGTTCGCACGACCCTTTGCAGAGCTTTGCGGTTGCCAGCGGTGCTGTTTCCAAACCAGGCGGTGATGCAGCCGGTCAGGATGCTCTCCACAGTGCAGGTGTAGAAGGATCTGAGGATGCTGGGGCTCGTTCCAAACTTCCTCAGGCTGCCTCAGGAAGAAGAGGCGCTGATGTGCCTTCTTCAGCACTGCATCTGTGTGAGCAGACCATGTGAGATCCTCTGTGATGTGAACGCAGAGGAACTTAAAGCTGTTTACCTGCTCCACAGGTTGTCTTGTCGATGGTGATGGGTGGTGTGTTCTCTGCTCTGTCTCCTGAAATCCACCACCAGCTCCTTGGTCTTGTGTCGATGTTGAGGGAGAGGTGGTTCTCCTGACACCATTT